>JASDQU010345858.1:0-11813 GCA_032191745.1 Picea mariana
TTTATCAATGTTAGGTTTGGAATTGATTTCACCAAAATTTAGCATATCGAAAGGATATGATTGTGGTGGAAAAGAGTAGGATGTTGTAGGTAAGATGTCAAGTCCACCAGAATCTAGGAATAGATCAGGATATAAAGAATAAAAGGAATCAGAAATAAGCAGATAAAAAGAATCTATTGAACTATGATAATCAACAATGGTATTCTCAAGACAATTCTCTTCACTTTCTTTAAAACTCTTAATCTATTTTGGTGACGAATTCCTCAACATAATATGATCATCTGGATTTTCCTTTTGTGTGACAAATAATTCAAAATTTATGTGACAAGCATCTAGTCTTTCCTGTGAACAAAGTGCATTTTGAGGATGAAGGTTTAAAGTTTCTTCTTCTAGTTGCGTAACTTCTTCTCTAATCAGTTTCATAGGAGTACTAGAACATTCAAGAAGATTTTCGTTGCTTAAGTTTTCTTCAATGACTGATTTTAAATGTTGATTAGAGCATGAGTTACAAGAATGAGGGTATTCACCTTGAGCCGGAAACAAATCATCTTCCATACTAGTCTTAGACTGAAAATACAATGATTTAAAGGAAAAACCGATTTGGTTGTCAATAAGAGCCTGATCAATAGATTCTACCTCCCTGGCTTGGTCAGCATTATCGGAAGAATTTTTCTCTTCTTGCGAAGAAGATTGTTCTTCCAGTTGAGTGATAGGATTTACAATTGGTTCTTCATTCATGATTGAACATGACTGGATGGAAGGGATGGAAGCATCATAGAAGAGATTTATTGCCAATGACATGCCATCGAGATTAAATTTACAGAGGATATGATAGACTCTTGTCAAAAAGTTTTCTAAAGATGAATCACCATTGATTAGCGAAGTATGAAATTCTTCACATAATTGATCGAAATCATAAATTTCAAAAGCATCTAGAAACTCATCTACAAATTGAAACCAATAAAAAATGTGACATGCTAGAAAGGATTCAAACCAATGTTTGGTTCGACCTCTAAAAGTAAAAGTGAAAAGTCTGCATAAGACTCTTAAATATGAGATGTCATGTTTGATGCATTTGCACCAAAACTTGTTAAGGTGGTCTTTAGCAGATGTATTGCCTTCACCATCAAAGGTGAGTTTGGACAAGCGAAAGACTGTCTCGTTGGGAACATTGGGTAATGAGAAGTTGAAATCATGTTCCAACACAATGATTTGGGGAGCCATGGGGGAAATTGAATACATTTAAAAATAAAGGCTCCTACAAGGCCAGCTTGTCAATCGGCCCTCCTTCTAGTGCCATTTGTTGACAGGCGAAATTGAACGCTCGCCAACTGGAAGAGTGGATCTAGTCCGGGGTTGTTTAAATAACCCAAGCCGTTTGGGATGACCCACCCTGATGGGTTTAGCGGCTCCGTTGGCCGATCTAAGTCCTAGGAAAACAAATGAAAACTACACTAGGGAACTAATCTAAATGAAAACAATAATTAAAGCAAACTAAATAATAAATCTAATATATATATATATACAATCTATTACCTAAATTATACAACTATAATTCTATAAAATTAAATGTTCAATTATCAACAGAATCAAGTCCAATTACAAATATACAATATTTACAGATTACAGATTTAAATGAAAACCTGCAAAAGTCATTTGTAATCTATCCTAAGACAGCGAAACCATTGTTTTTTTATTTCTATAATTTTATGAGAAAGAAATTAAATAAAAAAAATATCTAAACTAATCAACTAAAATAATAACTCTAACTACAAATTTGAACTATACATATATCTATCTAAACTACATATATTATACTAACAAATTAACTATCAAATAACAAATAACAAACTGACCTAAAGTAATGCTTTAGGCTTGTCTTGTATGCAGTAGTTGATTCAGCTGTTCGGTGGGAGGAAACCCGCACCGAATTCTCCAAGAGCTTCTCGTAAACAAGAAGTAGTTGTTCTCTTAAAATATAAACGATAGGACAAACAAGACATAAAATATAACAACAATTTTATGATTTACAAACCATCACAATTAGATAAATCTGTGTGCAACAATTTGTGCAAAACAATTTAATTAATGAAAAAGATAAACCTGTATTCATTAAATTGAAATAAAGTGATTGTTGTATTTTTAATTAAGAGAGATCAGATATGGACAACATATAAATCAAATCACATCAACATGGAAAGAATCATGATAGCTAAAGTAGTCGATAATTAATTGCAAACTGATATGAGGAAAACTTGAAACAAAAGTTTGATATATTGAAAATGAAAGATGTTACAAGACATCAACTTTCATCCCAGTCTGTATCATAAATCCATAATCTGGTTCTCTCCATAGTGATGATGATGGTTCTTCACAAAAAATAACAAGTATTTAAAGACCTCCCACAGGGTAAAACATCCCTGTGGGAATTGTCAAAGACAGTTTACAAAAATCTGGGAATAATCTCCCAAGTCTCTATTTTTGCCTATGACTAACAACTGAAAACTATATCTAAACTACTACAGCATTTCCCATTTGTCAATGAAATTCATAGGTACCTATAGGTGGACAAGAATACACCAGTTTAAATAAAGTTTTATTGACAAAATTAACCAAAATCTAAATTTTAAGACTAGCTAACAGAATCAAACGATTCTGTAGCTAGTCTAATTTGAGAACAGAATTGTTTTAAATCTATTAAAACTAACAAAAATATATTCAAATTATTAAAACAAATATTTGATTACTAATTGAAAATCAAACGAATTATCCAAACCAAAACTTCTATGCTAATTGAGAGCAAACAAAATCATGCTTGAATCTATTTCAATCAAAACAGGTTGTAACCGATCAAGTAAATTTTTCATGCAATAGTTTATGTCGACTCAGCCATTAACAAAATTGTTTTTAAATCCATAACTGACAGAGTTGTTTTTTCAATTTAATAGATTACATTGTATTTATCAAAGCAAACTCTGATATTGATGCATTGCATACGTAAAGATTCATGCCAATTCAAGCATATGAAATCGTTTCAAAATCAAACCATAAGAAATAAATTGAACTAAGTCAGAACCGAGAGAATCGTATCAATCCAAAACATAGTTGTGTTCTGATTTTAGAACATAAATCTCCTATACAGGTCAGATGCAATCAAAATCCAAAACGAAAATATTGATTCAATACAAAACAGAATCATTCCTAGTAAATCGAAGTCAACAGGATTGTTTTGAATCTATTAGAAACAAACAGAACTTAACCAAGATCAAACCCAATCGACTATCCTAAATCAAACGAACATAATTGCTTCAAAAGCAAGCCAAACAGAATAAAAAATAAATCAATTGCTTATACTAATCCGAGCACAATAAAATCGCATAATCAAATCATAGCTATATTTAAGTTTAGCAAAACGAATCTATTGTACAGAATCCACAAAAAAATCGTTTTTGATGATCAGACTATAACATAATCATTTCAAATCTATTAAAATGAACAGAGCTAATTGAAAACAACTTCAATCGGTTAAATTAATTCAAGAAAACTTACAAAACAAAATTGATGTCAAAACACATACCTGGGAGGATTGATCAAGGGTTCAAGAGTGTGAGAGGCTAGATGGGTGAGAGGGGTTCTGAGGCAGAGGGCTGGAGAATTTATAGACGTTTCATCAAAAGCACACAGACCCAATATGCACCTTTCAGCCATGGAGAAGATCTGAAACTTGACCTCTAAAACATGAGCTAGCTCTCTGTAACAACTTGATTTCTGAGGAAACCACCCGCTTGAAAGGTAAAGGGGATAATTTTGGTTCTGGGTTTTCTAGGGTTTGATCTTATTCAAAACCATTTTCCCAGAATCGCTCACACAAAAACATGTCTCTGGGGGCAATTATGGGGGCAATCTTCTCTGGCAATCAAACAATGACTGACTCTTAACACCATGGGGTTTAAATTTTCCCTACAGGAGCCAGGAGAGAACACAGAGTGAGCAGGGTGAATGGTGAGGGTTTGGACAAGGTATATGCAAGACCCAAAACTCAAAGATTTCCCCAAAAATCAACAGAGGTAACCCGGTATAGGGGGAAGGCATTAATGACCAAATGTGCGAAGGTGGTGGAGTTAGATCAGCCCATGAAAAACAATCATTTCCCACAGTACAACCGATGGCACATATGGTGATTCATATCACTATTGCAATGTGTTAAAAAATAAAACCAATTAAACCATTAACGAAAACTATAGTAAGTTGACCCCAATGTTTGCACAAGCATAGTGTTTGCATGGTTTTTCAAAATCAAAACAATGTTTCGAATAAGAAATTGACCATAGAACTTATACAATATATAAAACTATTGAATTAAGGATCTAATCATCATGTCAATGTTTTCATGAAACTAATGCGCCAAGAAAATTGATGAAAAGACTATAAAAACATCAAACCACCACTGTATTAAGGACTCAATGACACTCATTATCGAATCATCACAATAAAAATCACATTAACAATTAAAGAATTCCAAGTGAGTAAGGATCTTGGAGTCTTGCCTATTGTGCGACTATAATCAAATTGGAAATGCAATGAACACATAGACAAGAGTGCCATAATAATCCAGTGACGATTTTTATGTGACTTTGAAATCAGAGTTTTCACGCTTGCAGTCGTGAAAACAAGAACAAAGGCAGGTGTGAAAATGCACAAAATAAGAGTATTGTTTTATTCAAAGATTGTGACGAAAATCAAGAGGTGCAAAACAATGGCATGGGCATCTTATAAGGATAGGATAAAAATGTGAATTGGCTGCCAACACTTTTCTAGTAAAATAATATTATCAAGAGATTCGCTTACCTCTTGAAGGTAATTCTAGATGATCCTTATTTTGGAGATCAGTCCCTGCTGCTTGGCTTCTATCTTTGTATGCATTTCCAGTGAGAGGGTCTGGAAATCCTTTAAATATATAACCCAGCCTTCCATCAAATTCAACCTAGCCTGTAATTGTTCTGCATGCTCCTTTTGCTAAGCAACCTGCACTTGAATTGCTTGTATCTTCTAGTTCATTTCGTCCAGGCTTGATTTGAGTAATTGGGTTTCTAGCCTTTCGACAGCCCTGGTCTGCTCCAAGATTTTACTCACCTCTTCACTGATGTTCTTCTCAGCATTCTTTAACTGATCTTGTAATTGAGCTATCATGTTATTAGTATTCTTTATCCTCATTCTCATGTTTCCCATGGTAAAAAAGTTTGTTGTTGCTGTGGCTCCCATGGAACCTGCTATCTTTGTAGGGAAATCCTCCTCTTCCAAATTTTGTCCATCTATCAAGACTTTATGCTTTTTTACCATACTCCCCTGCTTTATATACATCTCTTGTTTCAGGACAACCTTCCCTTTTCTGCTAAAAAAATAATCAGAAGGAGGAATAGCATCTATGGAGATAGAGGTGAGGTCATCAACAAATAGGGCTCATGTCTGTGGGAATCCAAAAGCGGAATGTAAGGGGATTAAGGAAGCTATGGGACATCCTAGTTCTGTAAATCCTTTCCATCCTATCGCCTTAGGTGTATTGACATCAACACTAGATGATGAAGGGGGAGTAAGCTTACTGGACTCAGGAGGTCTCTCGAACCTCCTCTCTTCTTCTGTCTCTGATTTTTTTGTCTGTAAGGCCTCTTTGTTTTGTGGGGGCATTTCCGTATCCTGTGGGAATTTTTTGGGATTGCCCTTCTTTTTTGCTTTCTGTTTGAAGCCTGAGGGAACATTTTCTTGCTCCTAGGGGAGGGTGATTGCTTCTCCTTGTAGTACTTTGGGTAGACCACTCCATCTATGCTTCTGAAAGGTCTGAAACCTAGCTTGTAGGTTGGACAACAATGTTTGTACTCGTTATAACACCTCTTTATAAGTCTTAGTCCCTTTGAACATGTCATACCAAGGGGAATCCTCATGTTCATATGCTTTCATATTGCAGTGTATTAGGTGTTTGTTCACTAGTTGATAAGGGTCATGCCTTTTGTACTCAATATTTAAAAATTTGACTTCTTCGAGTGCTTCTCCTTCCACCTTGGAATGGCCCAAGTTTTGTAATGAAAATTTCCCGATGTGCACAGGGAAGATTGGCCAGGACTTCTTTTGGGCCACCTTTAGCTCTATCCCGATACCACCTTTCACTGTTTGGTGTGCCACTTCCCTACACACCAGTCTATCCCGGAGGAATTTTGGAAGCGCATGAGGGGGGATTGAGCACCCATAAAACCTGATGTAGGAGAAGCTTTCTTCAATGAACTAGTCAGATATTGCCTTGAGGTTTTTTGAAACTGTTCCAGAAATGCGAGGAGGGTCACAGCCAAAAACAATTTTATGCATTGGTATTACTATGAAATGATAAATTTCGTAAAATGAATTTTTTGCGTTTTCTTCCCACAGCTCAGAGTGATACTCATGAATGGGTTTGAGGCAGGTTATGTTCCAACTCCAATTCATCAGGGGGAATGGAGTCATAAAAAAATTACATCCATGATGTATTCTGACATGTAAAAGGCCATTGGTTGACCTCATGATCTTGTAGCTTTGTAATTTGAAACCTCTTTGGCTAGGTTATCGGATAAAATCTTGCTCTAGTTGAAACTATATCCTTCTGATGCTTCCTCTAAAAAGGGAACCCATTCTGCGGGGAAATGACAAGGACTCTTTTTTCCAAAGATTCTGCACAACATCATGGTGACATAAACCATGTACTCATTCAAAGAAGATGTGGCATAAATTCTGTAGGTATCGGCCCTAAATTTTGATGGACATTTCCACCAGCTTGAATGTGTTCAGGTCTGAATGAGCTGATAATGACCGCTTGATCATTTAAAATGCTTCTCGTTAGAATATCGATCTTCTATAAAGCCCAACTGATCATGTCATTGTACGCCATGAGCCGTGGGCACACTGCAATCTTGTGAAGTTATGATTCTGCTATGTCCTGAAGGTGATTTTCGGAATCATCAGGGGAATTTTTGATCTCCAAGTCTAGAATTTCATAGATTTGTCTCCAGGATTTAATCAAGTAGATAGCATGTGGCGTGGTGTCAGATATGACATCTCCCTCTGGGCTACAAATATCAGTTGTATCTTCACTCTTCTTGGGTCCCTTCTTTGGCGCCATAACTTTCATATTGGAACGAAAACCTGTCATAGAAGAGAGATGTATAAGCTTGGCTGGATGCGACTTACTCCTGATAGAAAGAACAAGAATAAGGTTCAAAACACAGACCTTTAATTTTCCTTTAACTCATTTTATGGGAAAAGTATTGACGCAGCTGTCAAGAACTTAATACCTTTAATGCAAAGAATAATTTTGAGATACACATTTGTGTCACAGAAATCACCAGCTATTCGTTATTAATATGGCCGTATTTTGGTGATTCAAAATTCAAAATTCAAAAGACCTCGTTCAACGGAACCCGAAAAATGAAAACACCTAAGAAGTTTAATTACCGTTAATTATTTTATTTTTTTTAATGAAGTTAGTTCATTTTAAACATTGATTTTGAGTGGAGATTTCACGTTTCGAGGTTTCGGGGATCTTGCTTACACGATGTATGTCACCACTAAACCTCGAATCCTGAAATCTTGATGAGATTAGTTCAAGCCTTAACTTTGGTATTGAGTCAAGATTTCATGTTTCATGGTTTCAGGGATCTTTCTTACACGAGGTATGTCACAACTAAACCCCGAATCCCAAAATCGCGATGAGATTAGTTTAGTCCTTAACTTTGGTATTGAATCGGGACTTCGTGTTTCGGGGTTTTGGGGATCTTTCTTACATGAGGTATGTCACCACTAAACCTTGAATCCCAAAATTGTAATGAGATTAGTTTAGGCCTTAACTTTGGTATTGAGTTGGGACTTCGTGTTTCAGGGTTTCGGGGATCTTGCTTACACGAGGTATGTCACCACTAAACCCCGAATCCTGAAATTATGATGAGATTAGTTTATGCCTTAACTTTGGTATTAGTAATTTAATTAATCAGGATCAATAACTAACTTCCACTTTTTCAGGAAATCGAGGATCGGGATTTCTTGATTCGATATGTATTGAAAACGTATTGCTCTAAGTGAACCCAAATCCTGAAAGGTTAAAAGATTGTTAATTAACTCCTTTAGGGTTTTAATTTATCGTTATTAAAAGTAGTTTACAAAACATGAATCGGGACTTTAAAAACACTTGAGTTTTCTACCTTTTATTATTAAAAAATAAATCCATTTCAGGATTTCGGTACCGAGATTTTGGAACTAATAGTGAGGATTATACCTTATGAAAAGCCGAATCCTGGAAAAGAAAAGTTTTAGTCTTAGAGATAAAAACTTTAAGACCTAGTTTCAACAATGCCCATGAGGCATGCACAGCCTAGGCAAGAGGAATTCGAATTCATTTGCAGGATTTTCATTGCAGGGATTGCACAGAGAAGGCGGGTTGTCGGGAGGTAGAGAATTGACACATGTATTTGTTGATTTTTGCATGACAGTGTGAGACGATTATATTGTATTGAGAGCTCTTAGATTAGAGTTTTGTATGAGATTTTCTCATGCTCCATGATATAAACATATTATATGATAGTGGGGTTTTTAGATTTATGCTTTCCCAGTAAAAACATATGTGTTATGTGTGATTGATCTTTCTTCTTGATATTGCAATTGGCGATCATGTTTTTAAATTCCACAAGAATATTTCTAGAAGCGATTATGTGTTTAACAGTGGCATATAATTGTTAGATCAAGAGAATCTAGGAAATACATAATTTTTATTGAAATTTTTACATGGTATCAGAGCGCACAAGATTGTAGAAGCTGAGTTTGTGATTGGATAGAATTCGAATTTGTAGAAAGACTTTCTTGGTGCTACAACTGATTCAAGATCAAACTAGCTTTTAATGGATTCAGGTTAGAGTATGCACTCGAGGGTATCTCGAACTATATTGCTTGGAAGGACATGATGGAGGTAGTACTTGAAGACAATGGCTTGAAGGAATTCATTGACAAAGATGTCCCTAAGCCAGATGTTGCAGACGCTACAAATCTTTATGCATGGCAAAAGAAAGTGGCAAAGGCGAGGAGGATTCTGTTGGAGGGAGTACAATACCACATTGTCTCAAGCCTTCATGTGAAAGCCACACCACATGCAATGTGGAAGACTTTGACGGATCTATTCCAAAACAGTAGCGACCATAGGAAATATGTGCTCAAAGATAAACTCAGGAAGATCAAGATGGAGAAGGGTGACTCCATTCCAAAATATCTCACAAAGTTTGTCCAATGTCGGGATGAGCTAGGGAGTGTGGGAATAATAGTCGTTGATGGTGATTTGGTGAGCTTGGCTCTCCTAGGACTTCCCAAGAGTTGGCACAATTATCAAGACTCTATCAATGGAAGGGAAAAATTACCAGATTGGGAACAACTGTGGTCAGATATAGTGCAGGAGGAGTTCAAGTGGAACACCAAAGATGGCTCTTCATCAAAACATGATGATGAAGAGGATTGTGCTTTGGCTTCCAAGGAAAGGAAAGGGAAGGGGAAGAAATTCCATTCAAAATCTGAGTCTAAAGTCAAGAAGCTGGATTTGTCCAAAGTGAAGTGTTTTCACTGTCACAAACATGGGCATTACACTACTAACTATCCGTAGAAGAAGAAGAACAAGAAGTTTGTTGGAGATGCAACTAGTGAGGCCCTTGCCTTGCAATTTGAACTTGACATCTCTTTGATCGCATGCATGGCATCAAGTGCATCGGGATCGATGCGGTATTTGGATAGTGGCGCTTCCTTCCACATGACGAGAGATAAGGAGTTTTTCAATGACTTGGATGAGAGTGATCTCAAAATGCGTATAGAGATGGATGAAAATGGATGATATAGTGTGACTAGAATTGGTACCATTACCTTTCAGAGGGAGTCAAGTAAACCATTTCAATTGAAAAATGTCATGCATGTTCCAGGTCTAAAGAAAAACCTGGTCGTAATTGCAATGTTGGAGGACAGAGGCTATGATGTTGTTTTCAGCGATGGAAAATCTTTTCTGTGACATAAAACAATGGTTCAAGTGAAGAGGATAGGGATTCGAGTTAATAATCTTTACATGATGGAGTTAAATCATTGTGCTTCATGATGGGAAAGGCAGAAAAAGTGGTGAGTTGGGATGAGGGAAAATTATGGCACTAGCGATTGGGCCATATTCATCATGGATCCTTGAAAATCATGCAACAAATATCTACTGGACTTCCAATGGGAACACTTTCTCAGTTAGATCAATGCAAGGGTTGCACCATGGGGAAGTATGTAAAGTCCACCTTTCATGAAAAGGAGAACCATGCTTCAATGATCCTGGAGAGAATTCACACAGACGTGTGTGGACCATTCTTGGTTGCTTCAATAGCAAAGCATAGGTATTATGTTATTTTTGTTAATGACTTTTCTCATAAATGTTGGATCTTATTCATGCAGAAGAAGGATAAAACATTCTCAAAGTTCTATGAGTTTAAAGCATTGGTGGTGAAAGAGTCGGGGAAGCAAGTGAAGGCTTTGAGGAGTGATAATGGTGGAGAATACATCTCTAATGAATTCAAAGACTTCTGCAGCAAAGAAGGAATTTGAAGAGAACTCATAGCACCTCATAACCCACAACAAAATGGGGTCACAGAGAGGAAGAATAGAACGATCATGGATGTAGCATGAGCGATGTTGCATTATTAGGGCCTACCAATGCATTTGTGGGTGGAAGCATTCAACACTATGGTTTATGTGCAAAACCATTGTCCTCATAGAGTACTTGGCATGAGTACACCTGAAGAAGATTTCACTGGTAAGAAACCTGATGTTTCTCATTTTAATATTTTTGGCTCATCTGTTTATGTGCATGTGACCAAGGATGCCAGGAAGAAGCTGGAACCAATTGCTAAAGTTGGGATTTTTGTGGGGTACATAGAAACACCCCATAATTATCGTGTGTATTTTCCAAACAGTAGAATGACTGTTTTGCGACAGGATATAAAATTTGATGACGGGAAATCCATGTGGTTGTCCCTTGAGAGGGATTTGGACTTGCATGTAGAGGAAGGACTGCTAGTTCCCAAAGATGAGTCTCAATATGAGTCTCAATATGAGGGACTACTAGCCCCTAATTCACAGCGCAGATAGAGACAGTCTCCTGATCAATTTACTGGATACATGGCTCTCATGAGAAAATGTATTGTGACTGAACCATCTTCCTTTCATGAAGTAGTGTAGGATTCCCCTTGGGTTTATGCTATGGTGGAGGAGTATGACTCCATTGTCAAAAATAGTGCATGTGAAATTGTCTCAAGACCGATTGACAAATCAGTGGTTGGTTTGAGATGGGCCTACAAGGGTAAGGTTTTAATCATTGTTCTTTATGTTGATGATTTAATTTTGACTGGTGATGAGTAGTTGATACACTCATGCAAGGAGGACCTTGCAAAGGAGTTCAAGATGAAGGATTTGGGCCTCCTTCAGTATTTCCTTGGATTGGAAATATGGCAGCAAGATAGTGAAATTTTTGTGTCTCAAGGCAAGTATGTAAGGCAAATACTGGGTAAGTTTCACATGGAGGGATGCAAACCCATGGATACTCCTCTTCCAGGAAACTGGAGGAAAGAGGATGCTACTTTTGGAGAGGTAGTGGATTCTACTGTCTATCAAAAGTTAGTAGGTTCTCTAATGTATTTAGTGAACATGAGACTAGACATTTGCTATGAAAATAACAAGCTGAGTCAAGCGATGGTTAATCCTACCAAGATCTTTTGGAAGGCAGGCAATCATGT
>JASDQU010345859.1:0-11409 GCA_032191745.1 Picea mariana
TAAATCAATGGTTGCAATCTCCTTCACAATTATGGACTTCGGAATTTTGAAATCTCAAATCTCTCTTTCCTCCGTACATCAATCTTCCAGAGTTAGCGATCTGCGAACACCTGTCCTCCAATCAATGGTCCTGCCTTCACTTTGGTTGTTTGACCTTTCAACTCGAATCAATGGTCCTGCGACCCTCTTCTCGGTCAACAGTCGAGATATCCTCCGGGTCTTCGGACTTCTGATATCTCAAATCTCAAACTTCTCCCTTCCTCCCAATGCCTTTTATCCGAAGGCTATAATCCACTGACACGTGTCCTCCTGATCTAACGATCGAGGATTACTTCGAATCTTTACCCGGAGTGCATGGATTTATGCCATTTCTCTCTTAGATCCGACAGCTATGAATCACTTTGGGAATTTACCCGTAGTCCATTGATTCACACCACGTCTCCTCTAGATCTGGTGGTCCAGATTTGCTTCGGATATTCAGGATTCAGCAATCTCAGATCTCAACTGAAACCCCAGTACACTTTACCCAAAGCTCACAATTTTTTGACAATTGTCCCTTTGCAGATCTACGACTCTCGTCTCTTCAACTATTCGGGCTTCGGATGTTTCAACCTTTCACCTTTTCCTTCCTCTAGATATCACGACCCACCGACACGTATCCTCCTAGATCTAACGGTCAAGATTCACTCCACCGCTTCAGCTCTCCATGCTTCAGAAATCTCAAATTTCAAACTTGCCTCCTCCTGGACCCACGGTATCTGATGACTCAGATTCTCCCTGAGTGATCCGACACTTGAATCTAACCTTGAACAATTTGACGACTCATATCTATTCCTGTTGATCGGATGGCTGAGATTCTACTTTGGCTCTCCGACCTTCGAAAATCTCAAATCCTCAAACCTTGGTGAATCCTCTCTCCTAAGTGTGTGAAGCACTAAGGCTCATGCACTTTACTCTGATGAAATAGTTTTTGATCTTTTACACAGTGATCCAATGACCATTGTCGCTCCTCCTCTTGAGCTTATGATTTCTTCCAACTTAGAAGATTTATCAATCTTCAAAGATTTTGACCTTTTCTCCTCCTATGAGTCTGACTCTTGGATCTCGTCGACACTTATGAAAGTGTTATCCCTTCTAAGCTTGATCCTTGAAGGATTTCGATTTCCCATGCACTCCTTGCGTTCTCGGGATTTTGATAACTCATATCGAAGGATTTCTTGAAAACAAATTCTTCTCACCCACCTCACGTTCCTTTGTTTTGATTCTTCGACGCTTGGTTGCTCCTTAACATTGTGCACTCCTTACACCTGGTCTAAGTTTCCTTTGTTCTCTCTAAACTCCTCTGAGTCAATCCGAAACTCAATCGATGCACTCCTTGCGGTCAAGATGCACACCTTGCATACGAGTTTCAGAAGAGAAATAATTGAAACTTATCTAGTTTTGTCATAGACTCATACAATCAACTTCTCGAACGATCATACGTGAACGAAAATGAACTGAACCACACACAGAGAATATCACATTCATTCAATCATACATCAAAATGAACCCAGTCCAAGATTTGGGACAATTATGTATGTTCTATTCATTCATGAAACAAATTACATATATTTCTTCTACTCTTCTCTGTTCTACTGATCTCTTTGATCTCTATCTCATGATCTCCTCATACTTTTACAATGCAACAAACTATCTAAGGACTGGCTCCATGAGCTCTCTCATCCTGTCTGCAACCTAGCATATCAAACTCTTAGTGGTTACCTACTTTGTCCTATTACAATAACTAACAGTTATTTCCAGATAAGAGTCAACACTCCATATCTGCAACCCCTTACTGTACTTAATACTTTACAAACAAGTTACATTTTAAAATGTTTTTTACAAAATATATCAACAACCGATTTATCTCTGAAATTGATGTTGAGATGTCACGTCCCTGCCTCATGCTTGCGTCTTTGACTTTAAAGGCGATGCTCCTGCATCAGAGTTGGAGGTGGACCGAATCACTCATGAGTTGGTGAGCACATGAGGACTCTTGGAAGGCACAGAGACAACCCTTCAAGAATCAGAGTCCAGATTAGATCAGATTCTTGAGGAGACTGGTAAAAAATACACTATATCTATATTGGCAAAGAGCCAGATATGTTCCTCAGTTACATTGTTGGAGGATGTTCGGGTGTCACAGGTGCCACCATTCATAAATAGTTTTGAGACAGTTGGACATACATGTACACATGAGGATTCCATAGGTAGGGGTAGTTACGAGGACGCTTTCATTTGTGTTCTAGAATTGGTTTATTTCCACATAGAGATTGATCCGACAATACACCTTGGACATATGATTATGAGAGAGATGTACAGTGGGATTGAGGACGCATTAGATTGTAGGGAAGAGACACACTTAGTGGAGCATGGAGATTCCTCTCCCTTGCAACAACACATAGTTCTGGGATATGACCTTCACAATAGAAACAACTATCTGAGTGATGATGGAGGGAGAGTGATTGACCAATAGATTGTTGAGTTAACTACTATTGTACCTGATAGTTGGAGTTTAGACGATTATTCACCATGGGTGTTGGTGGATGAGATTTTGGTCCAATCCTGGAGATTGACCAAAGCATATGATAATTTCCAGTCCTACAGTCGATTACATATGTTTCTGTTGAATTTCCCCGATGCCTTCATCATTGACAAAAACATAGGTGGAGATAGATAGTGGCATAGGACATGGAGAGTTGGTAGGTCGAGACTACCTGACAGGAGTGTCTTTATTTCATATAACAGGATAGGGTTGGATCATCAGAGACAGACAATTGAGACCTTAGGTGTGATGGTGAGCATATTAGGCCATGGGATAACAGATATCTCAGAGGGCGACACAGATTCAAATTCTCATTGGGATGAGGATGGAAGGCTTCCGACAGTTATCAATATGGCACATGAGAAATTAGTGGGGATTGGAAGTGATGAACTTCGAATTTTTCCATGGGATCTTCGAATTTTTCCATGGGATCCGAGAGTCCGTTTGGTTAGTGGGTTGTTTCATTTTATGATGGCCTAGGTTGCACCAGAGAGAAACATACTTCACTCTCATATAGTTTTGAGAGGGCTTGCAGGGACTTATTCTAGGTGGCAAGACAGGTTCTCCCTATTGATACTCATGATCAAGTATGGAGGTGGTTGGGCAGATGTTTATTCCACAGAGATACCTTTATAGGTTTAGATTCTTGACAACATGCCCAATTTTCATAGGTATTTCAACATGAGGATCTGGGAGTGGGGGGTCTAGTATGCATACTTTGAGCATACACTCATGATCAGAATAGGGCAGTGTCCACATGATGGTCCCTGTCAAAGGATAGCATGGGACCCTGGGATTACAGGGATGGGAATTTCATTGACCAATGGAGACGAGTGGATCTTTGCAGGGGGAAGTCACTTTGAATTTCCAATGAGCTTCACTATTGGGGGGATCACATCACTTGTTGGTGATTCGTTGAGGTCTCATAGTACCTCACTATGGTAGCAACATGTTCAATTGGAGGAGGTCGTGTTGGAGTTGGTAAGGTCTTGGAGGACAAACTCATTTCGGGTTGACACCGTGTGTTATTTGCAAGAGACTCATGGTATTGATATGTTACAAGACTATATTTCACGAGGCATTGCAGTTCACATTTTGATATGGGATCCAGGGATTGGAGTTCTAGGTAATTCAATGGTTGATGGAATTGAGTTTTGAGTAGAGTGGTTTCTCGGGGAGTTGACTGAGATTATTTGGCCATTGATCATTCTACTAATCAGGAGCATGTGTGGGTCATGCATGGTGAGCACTTGGAGAGGCCACATCTTGAGGAGAGTCTACCTTATGTCACACAGGTGGATATGGGACCCCGATATCATATGTAGTTGGATTCAGTTATTGCTCGAGGACAAGCAATATTCTGGCAGGGAGGACTCTAATGTCCCCATTTTGGGACATTATAACATTATAGAGTTTTATGCCTACTAGAGTAGCCAGATAGGGGTGGCAGAGATTTTAGGAAATATTGAGGGGTTTTATTGGGCCCGACTTGCATCGTTCATCATCAAGATCCATTCCACACAACTTGGCTTTGGTTATGTTGCATTCCGACGATTTCCGTAATTTTGAGTTATTATGGGTCATATCTTAATTGAATTCACTAAGAAGGTCATAATGGGAATATTACTTGGAGAAACCTATTAGTGTAATAGCTCATCGAAATCGAGAGGAAGAGCATTACAGGATAATATGATGAGAAGTGACTTTCAGTGGCCGAAGAATCCATAAGGATGGATAAATAACTTTTTAGAGGAAAAATGGTTAATTAATTAATTAATTAAGTGATTTAATCAAGGAATAATAAAATAAAGTATAATTCACTTGGAGGGAAAAGGTCAACAAAAAATTAGGGTTTCGGGAAGCTATAAAGGAAGGGTAAAGCAACCTAATTCAGAATTATGTTATGATTTGATGTTGAGATATTTGCAGAGGAGGAGGAAATCGACCCCCTTGTTGTTTTGTGGATTTTTGGAGGAAACCACCACCATTGATCAGTTTCGATCTTGAGAGACACACCCTAGCCTATCAGAGATACCATCCAGGCATCTCATCGTGCATTACAAGTATCCATTTTAATGATTGTGCAGCTTAGCCAGTGAGGACGCAAGGGTTAGAGAGAGGGTTTGAGTGGCCGCTTGAGACAGTTCAGTATTTGGATGATTTCTTCTAACCCATTAGAGATCTAGACAAGGCGCACCTATTGAGCCACCTATCGTCATTTTTCGATAGTGGAATCTCCTGAAAAGAAGAAAACAATCATTTAGGGCTCAACTCTTGAGGAAGCACATTTGGGGTTCCAAGGGACATTCCAAAGTAGATATGAGGAAACCCTTCTAACCCATTACAGAGGAGGCTAGGATGATCATTTTGGACTATACATCATTAGATTCTGACAGTGGAATCATTAGGGCGCACTCCTAGAACTGAAGAGGTGTGAAAACCCCCAGGGGGTGACATCCAAGGCTTAAGGGGTCGAATCTTCAATCCAACAATCATTAGGATCAACATAGAGGTCAAGGTGCTTCTTTTGAGACAATTTCTAGGTCATTCCAATGGGTAACGCCATCAAGGAGAGTTTTCCATATTCTGCAGCAGTTACCATGAGCTACCGGACTATTTTTTGCTGATCTATCCGTGCATGTGCAGACCAACATTCATTCTTTTGATCATGAATATTTCTTATCATTTGATTTGTATTCCAGTGATGATCCATGAGATCTAACTGACGATTAATATATCTGCTTCCATCTATTACTGTATTTCCTTCTTTTTCTGCATTATATATATCAATGAGTTGTGTTGTCTTTATTTTTGCATGCATTGTCTTATACTGCTAAAACAATTAATGAATTGAAACACAAATGTGAAAATAACCAAGCATGTTCACACAGTAACTCAAACACATTAAAAAACCCAAGAGTATTAGATTCGGTGGAAAAACTGTAGTTCAACAGTAGATATCCAAATCAGCTGGATCAGGGATATTTCAGTCTTCTCAGATATAAATCTTCAATCGGCTCCATTCTGGTCCACCGAATCACTGAGCCACTGGGAACTCCACATAAAATTCTATCCAACAAGGGGCCATTTGATGCCAATTAGATCCACCATGCCAAAAGTTTACATTGCGCGCAGCTTTGCAGGGTTCTGTGGCTCTCTCGTGCTCCACACACAATTCATAAAATGATCAATCTTGCTAATAAAAAGTTCATCCAAGAATTTCCCCATGCATTTGGGATAAAGAAAAAATACACATATCAAAAATCTATGGCTCTAGATCCGCACGAGGCTTGATCTATGGGTTCTATGCACTGGAATTATGGGAAGCATAACTCCCAATTATGATGCCCAAATCATGGAAATGAGGGCTCGATGGAATGCCAAGGCCATAAGGAATCACTTGCACATGGTTTTTATGGCTATAAAGACAATGGTAAACCAAAAATATTCCTCTCTGACATTATTCCATAGCAATATAATTTCCTTCAAAAGAAAAATCTGTATGCAAACTTCTTTTATCTTGTAGAAAAATAATTAATTTCAAAAGAAAATATCAATCCCATGTTGTAATACTGAGGGGGGGAGGGGGGGGGGTGAATTAGTATGATCACTTTATACCACTTTAAGCCACAATATATATTCTTTCACTTTATCAACAATGTTCAACAGTATATCATCAATGTATCATCTACGATTGCATTCAATATATCATAAGCATCATCACATCAACAACATCACATCAAATACACAGTACACCAATATTTACGTGGAAACTCAAATGGGATAAAACCATAGAATATTTTCTTATATATATATAAAGAATTCATTCATAGGAAGCACCAACTTCCAAATTCTCCAACTGCAACTAGAAGGAGGTTACAACCCCCTATTCTTAGGCTCCAACCTGAAGGAAGCTACAACTCCCTGAATTCTCTAGCTACAACTAGAAGAAGGCTACAACCCCCTAGTTTCTCTGGCTCTAACTGGAAGGTGGCTACAACCACTTAGTTCTCAGGATCCAACCTGAAGGAAGCTCCAACTCCCTGATCCTATGGCTTCAATCGGAAGGAGGCTACAACCCACTTTCCTTGCCCCGTCCAACCACCCTGAAATATAAGTGTAGACCAACTGTCACTACCACAATCATTGTCATTGTAAATGACACTTTCACTGCCACTATCACTTCAACATGTGACCTGTCAACCTGTCACTATCACCGATACTCAACCAAATCCTTTCACATGGATCATACATAAGGACACCACTTAACTAGATGTCCAACATCACCAACACATCCCTCTACCAAGCATGTACCAAGATCACCAACATACCATCACAGGGTATGTGTCTCAACCATTTACCAAAGCATGTACTAAACCATCAACCCATACCATACCAAGCATCAACCGTGCACCACAACCTGTACCACAACAAGTGCATCAACCATGCACCAACAACTGTACCAAACCATGCATCAACCATGCACACGACTATGTCAAATCATGCATCAACCATGCACATCAACAATGTACATCAACACATGTACCATACCATGCATCAACCATGTACTACACCAAGTACATCAACCATCAGCGCCTATACCATACAATGTATCAACCATGTGCTACACCAAGTACATAAACCATGCACAATGCATCAATGTCACCAAGGAATGCCTCATACAAATACTAAAAATGTATCTCAAACAATGTGCCAAATATCCAAGATGTTCCTCAAACCATGTGCCTTAACCATATACCATATCACTCATGATATATCTCAATCATGACATACACCATGTACCATAGGATATATCAAGCTAGTACTATCAACGGTGTACTGCAACCAAGTACCAACATCACTGAGACATGCACTTCATACATGTACCAAGAATATGCCTCACACCATGTGCCTGAAGTATGTGCCTACACTCATAACCATGTACCATACCAAACTAGATACCAACCAACCAAGAATGTACCACTAGCAATGTATCATATGATCACCAAGATGTACCATACATCAACGAGACATGCCTCTCAAGCATGTACCATACCATCACCAAGCATAAGATACAATCACATAAATGTAACTCTTAAAACTTACCTCTGATCTTGTAGTTGACTTGATACTGTAAACTGACCTGTAACTCTTCCACAATCCTCAACAACCTGGTACCAACATCCCTTCACAACCTTTCACAAGTCCTTTTGCATATACGCGACTTTATCTTCTACAACCTCCAAATATCCATGTTTTCCTCCACTACAGCCCATGTACATCCATGCCCTAATGACATGCAACCCGCAGATACCTCAGAAACTAGATTTTGTTGCAACCCCAAGACTTTCTCCTTTGACCTTCCTTTGCTACCTCAAAAATATGTCATCACAACTTTAGCAAAAGATCACTAGATTACAAGAAAGATAATCAATGAATAAGTGTGTGAGTGTATTTGTGAATGACTCCTTGAGGTGTTTATCTACTTTTTCTAGGTAACTCCTCTCCTTAATTTAGCACTTCTATATTTTTCTTGTTACAACAACTTTACCCCTTTGAACAAGACTTATAACCAACTAGGGGCTTCTTGTCCACTCTTCGAGGCTTCCAACTTTACAAGGTCATATCTCCCTAACAGTGAGGAACCACGTGGCATTCCACAAATCACCGGAAATGGAACGATGAGTACTGTCCATCTATGATAGTCTTACCTACAATTTCACTTTCCTTCATGTATGTAATCCTTAATCAATTTTGAGTCCCATAACCACACTTCCGAGGCTACATGTAGACTACATCAAATGGACCCAACTAACTCACCATCAATCTTGATCATACAAGTGTCAATCGATTTTCCAACATCTTTGGACCACTCTAAGGGTTGACATCAATGTCTAAGGGTTGACATCAATCTCTAAGGGTTAACATCAATCTCCAATATCACTTTCCAAGGGTTGACATCAATGACAACCAACTGTTCAAACCAGTTGTCCAACATCCTGTAGTAGGCCCTTGAAGGTATGGTGTTGTAACCTACAACTTTGACACCGCTCTGTAATGTACCCAATCACCAAGCTGAGCCACGCTACCTCAAAACGCCCACTTCAAGGATAATCTGGAAACCAAATTGTAACATACTCAGTACAACAAATACCAAAACAATTTGCCCGGATACTGATATGAAATTTACCCATTTCCCAGGTACTTCCAAAATTCACCCTCTTGGACTGATTTTGAATTTTTGTTCCAATCTCTAATTAATCAAGAACATGAATCCAAGCATGCAATTAACCAGAACATGCTAAACCATAAAAGAATGCTTAATAGTATTCCATGAACAACATTAACAACAACAACAACATTACCAAGGATGTTCCTCCCAACCATAGACACTGTTGTTCCAAACCTCAACAGTAGGTCACCCTCGAGCCAAGGCTATGAATCCACAAGGATGAGTCCTCGACCGACTCTATACACACAACAATTAGCTAACAAGATCTCAAGTTTTCCCAACCACACAGTAATCCTATTTTCCATCTCTCTTCCTCCTTCATCATGCACAACCCAAAGAAATGAACCCCTTTCTCTGCCATGTAGTCCCTCAGGTTGTTTTATTTCTCTCCAGGGCTCTAGTGCTACTGGTTAGGGAATCCCAATGTTGGAAACTTCAAGGATTCTCATTTGTGGATAGTTTTTGCAGAACTCCCATTAATCTCATGCACACAAGCATCTATTCCCTCCCAGAATAATCAATAATTCCTCACAACCATGTCACAATGGCTCTCCTCCTCCTCCAGCCATTCCTTTCCATGTTGAGACCAAGAGCACATGAATGAGCAAGAGTGAATGAATGATTGATTAACAACGAATGAAGAACAACCCCAAACAACCCAAGAGAGGGTTTAATATATTTAGATGAAATGAAGAACCACATGGCCTCCCCAAGAAGCTCATGTAACCCCTTTTCCCAACCAAAACCAAGATGGCTGAATAAAAATAATAATAAAAATAAAATATGTATCCCCTTTATCCCCCTCTCTCGTGGAATCATAGCCCCTTATCTCTTGTCTGTGTATGTCTTGCAACCAACGATGTGTTTTATTAATATATATAGAAGTATTACATTTCTAGGCACTCCGACCCCTTTCCAACTTTACCATCTCACCAACCTAAGTCACATTTACATAATGTATTCTAGACATAGGGATTAAAACTGGGGGTATTGCACAAATAATCATCCTTAAATCATGCCAATGTCCCCCCAAGTCAAAAAAGAATCAAATGAGACCATATGTTCCAACAATAACCTCTCATGAGAGAAAAACAAATCCTCCAAGGTGGACATCCCCTTAATTTGGGTGACATATGCCTCAAAATGATCTAAGTGGACATTGATGACCACCCACTTATTCCACTAGCTCAAAACACAATTTACATATTGACAATTTTCTATAATTTTTTTCAGATCCTGAACTTCAAGACATATATTATGGTTTGAGGAGAAATTATTTTTTGTTAAATTATGATTAATATTAAAAAAACTAAGAGAAATAAAAATGAAAACCGAGTTGAATGCGGTTTAATTAAAATCATTGTTATTATAATTCAATTTATTTAATAAATTTAGTTTAATTATTCCACCTACCCTTTTAAATAAAATACAACTTAAATAAAAGAACAAAGGCATAATCAAATCATGAATACATAATCAACACCTCATTTGGATCATTATTCCACACCTATAACCATATTCCATTTGTTGGTTGAAACACGAAAAAGAATTATGTGTAATTCACTAATGTAGTATATAATATTCAAACAATCAATCCCATGACAAGATACTTTGCAATGTAGCATCGTTGTACATATGTCATATACATTTCGGAAAACCATTCCTCTAAGAGTGACATGGCATCTCTCAATGTGAACCCAAAAAATCCTTTACCATTAGGTAATCGCCACTTCTCTTAAAACATCATTAGACGCACATATAATTTCCAAGTTTGGATAGTTTAAGAATCGATGCATCTATGAACAACAACACCAAAATTCCATGCCAATCGCCACACATTTAGATGACTACAATAAGAGTTTCAACGATTTATCTCTAACAAAATGGGGACTATTATTCATTTTCATTGGGTGGGGATTCCTAGTTCACATATAGGCCATGCATAATACCTCAATGATAATGATGTTGTCCCTAGCATGGTATAGCATCAATTTGACACTAGTTTAATTCATTGTTCCAAGATCTTAATAGTTCTCTTCACTCTTGAACTTTAACAATGCTCGTCATATTAGAGCTTTAATAGTGATAGTCAAATTAGAACTTCAATAGTTCTTTCAAGTGAAATTCACATTTTAATATAATTATTGGGAGTTTAGGAAGTTGTTATTAGGGGATAGGTTCTAATGCTTCTTTCCTTTTTCTATTGTGTAATTTTTGTAAATCTTTCAATTCTATCTTAAGTTGTTCTTAAGGGGGATGTTAGGATATTCAAACACTTAGGAGTTAGTTAAGATCAACTTGATCTAATGTGTTGTTAGGTTAAAGCGTGTTTATTAGTATGTTTTCTTAGTATGTATTATTATGCATTTGTAATATGACAGTCATGATATGTTCCCAACATAGAGTGATCTGACAACTCATACTCTTCTCGATTAATGACTACATTGATCCATGACTTAACACTCGATTGGTCCATGATCTCTATTTAAAAAGAATAGAGGGTCATTTGTTGATGAACAATTGTGAGAAACTCTTTGTAACATATTATACTATAGGTTCACAATAAAAGTAAAATATTATCATGTTTTGTGAT
>JASDQU010345860.1:712-12418 GCA_032191745.1 Picea mariana
TTTTCCGCGAAGATGATAAAGAAAAAACTGCATTCACTACTCCGTGGGGAACTTTCATGTATGATAAAATGTTGTTTGGTTTAATGAACGCAGGAGACACTTTTCAAAGAGCAATGGATATATATTTAATCGGTGAGAGGGATAAATTTTTCGTTATTTACTTATATGATATAACCGTCTTCTCGAATTCTGATGTAGAACATCTGGTCCATCTCAAACAAACCTTTGAGAAATGCAGAAAATTTGGTCTAAACCCTAAAAAATCTCATTTTTCTATGCAAGAAGGCAAGCTTTTGAGTCATATCATTTTGAAATATGGAATCAAGGTTGACCCCAGGCGAATCGAGGCTATTGACACAATAAACATTCCTAGAAACAAAAAGGAAATCCAGTCTTTTTTAGAAAAAACAATTTTTTTGAGAAGGTTTATTCCTAACTTTGCTGAAATTGTCAAATTAATCATAGATATGTTGAAGAAAGAAAGTGAAATCAAATGGACTACCAAATCCAAAGTGTCTTTCAAGTGAGTTAAGAAAGCTATAAGCGAAGCTATAGTATTAGCTAGTCCTGACTATACTAAAGAATTCATAATCTTTTCTTTCACATCAGAACATACTATCGTAGTTGTACTCCTCCAAAAGAATAAAGAAGGTTTCGAACAACCGATAGCCTTTTTTAGTAAAAGCCTCAGAGATGTTGAATTAAGATATGAGATACTGGAAAAACAAGCTTACACGATGGTGAAAGCTCTCAAAGCTTTCAAAACATATGTACTGCATTCTAAAATAATCACTTACATGCCAACAAGTTATGTCAAAGATATATTGGTAAAACCGAACAATGATGGTAGGAGAGGTCGGTGGTTAGCGAAAATTCAGGAGTTCAATATAGAAGTAAAACCGACCAAGCTAGTCAAAGGTCAGGGTCTGGCTAAATTAATAGCCGAATAAAACTTCAGAGCACTTGGGATAAACCACCTGGAATCACATGGATATACTCCGGACATAGAGGAACTTGATGATCAAACCCCTGTAGTTCAGATCAAAGAGAAATTTTCTTCCTCAGATTGGTATCGAAATATCATTTCATATCTCCTCACCCTTCGGTTCCTGAGAGATATGACTCCATCAAAAGCAAGGACATTGAAACTACACGTCGTAAAATACTATATTATCAAAGGTCAATTGTACTGGAAAGATCCTCTAGGTTTATTACTATGTTGTCTAACGGAACCTGAAACAAAGGATGTCATAAATGAATTTCACAAAGGAGTGTGTGGAGGACATCACGCCTGGAGGGCCACGGCCTTCAAGATCCTAAGAGCTGGGTATTATTGGAAAAATTTATTTACTAATGTAAATGATAAGGTCAGAGCTTGCAACCCTTGTCAACTGTTCTCTGGAAAGAAAAAGCTCTGTGCACTACCTTTGGTCCCAGTGAAGACAGAGGCTCCTTTTCAACAATGGGGCCTGGACTTCATCGGAGAAATCCACCCACAGTCAAGCACCCAACATAAATGGATTTTAACTGCTACTGATTATTTCACGAAATGGGTGGAAGTGATTCCAACTAGGAATGCCACAGATTCGGTAGTGATAAAAATTTTGGAGGAGAACATCCTATCTAGATTTGGCTGCCCCCGGAAAATAGTGATAGATAATGCTCAAGAATTCAAGTCTATTGCAATGATAAGTTTTTGTCAAAAATACAACATTGTACTGGGGCATTCTATAGCCTATTATCCTCAGGGAAATGGGTTGGTTGAATCGTCCAACAAAAGTTTGATGAATATAATCAAGAAAGTATTAACAAAGAATAAGAAGGCTTGGCACGCCCACCTAAAGTACTCCTTATGGGAAAACCAAATTGGCACTAAGAAATCAATAGGTATGTCTCCTTTCCAAATGGTTTATGGCACTGACATTGTCCTCCCTATTAATCTAGCTCTTCCAATAATGAAACTATGGAAAAACGCAAACGAAGAGCTGAATGACATAACGAGGAGGATAAACCAAATAATTGAATTCCAGCAAAATAGGGCCGAATTCGATGACAAACTTCAAAAATATCAAGATAATATGAAAGCCCTTTTCGCTAAAAAAGCAAAGGATAAGGAGTTCCTTCCCATTGATCTAGTCTTAAAATGGGATGCCATAAAAGAAGATGAGGGAAAACACGGTAAGTTTGATCACCTTTGGTTCAGACCATTCAAGATTGCATCTATAGAGGGGAAGAATTCATTCCTACTGGAGAATCTCGATGGGAAAACTTTTGACGCCCCTATCAATGGGCGCTATCTGAAACACTTTATGCAATAAACATGTTTCACGGTACCATTGTATATATTGGTTTGGTTTGTTTACTTTCACAATCTTATTTTCCTTCGTAGATTACCTGAATTTTACTTTTCATTTTTTATAAACCCAGTTTTATTTAATATTCCGAAAAGATAAAATATTTGTACTGCATATCATTCCTATTCTGCGGAATTCTTTGATTATTTCTCTTTATGTTCTTGCAGAATACTTATTGCCAGATGAGAAATAAGGAGATAGTAAATCCAATGTTTAGTTTTCAAAACAGTTATTTCTCTCAAAACAAGTGATAAATTAACAATTAGTTTGATTGAAAATGTAAATAAGATCTGAGGTGTGAAATTTTGTACTTATTGTTTAAGCTAAAAAAATTTGAAAGAAGTCCTATCAGATATAAACAAGGTTCTACTCTCACAAATACAATCACCTGGACAAAGATCAGAAAATATAAATTTCTAGATTTTTGAATCGAATGAAAATAGGACAAAAATGAAATAAAACGAAAAGAAAAGGATAAAAGAGAAGTTCGATAATAAAGAAGTGAACTTATGTGGAAATGAGATTCCTTTTCAAATCCTATGACTCCTTGTTCTATTTTCATTTTGCATATCTAAAAGCTTTCACTCTATCCTAATTTTTACTACCTAATTTTAAATCTTCATAGAAAGAAAGATTTTCACCTTACCTCTAAAAACTTAAAAACATATCTTTAAAACAAGATTAGGCGAAAATATTTATGTTTCTCTTGTTTTAACTGAAAGAAAGTATGTCTAGGCTAATCCTAGTAACTTTATCTCATCTAACAGATTTTAACTAATTAATTCACTCAAGGCAAGTCCCTGGAAAATAAAAATTCCCCATAAGATCTTCCCTATAGGTAAAGATGTATTGAAGATTAGGAGAGAGGTAGATAGAAGTACAATAAAAAATGGTTGACAAACCTTCATTATTAAATCTTAAGCAAATATCATCCATGTATGATACATACAAATTGATTTCCCCCACTTCAAAATATAATATATAAGACAGATGGTGAAAGTAAGTTCATAAAATGATTGCCCCCATCTAGTCCAAGACACATGGTCAAAGGAAATTTGTAAAATCGATTGCCCCCATTTCATCCAAAAGAGATGATGAAAGGAAATTCATAAAATTATTGCCCTCATCTCAAATAAAATGCAAAAAATCTATTTGAAGTGGTGAAAAGAAATTCATTGGGAGATGTATATAACTTCACCGGGGTACTAAATAGGCTCGCTGGCAATGAAGCAATATCTATGATATATGTAAGGTTGTCGTACATGTATAAACATACTCTGGTAGCTAGTTCTCTTTCCAATAATATTTTCATTCTATACCGACGAGGGATTCCCTAAATAAATCATTAAAATTACTTTTCCTTGACGCGAACAAAATCGACCAAAGTCTGATAGTTCAGTTAAAGTTGTTTTGATTATCTTAATAAAATCTAAACTCAGTTTCAGAAAAAGGAGACTTATTAATAGCTTATATTAAGATCAGTAACTGATTGTGTTTTGAAATTTTTCTAAGACGCGACTGAAGTTTAATTTCTCTCTGTATGACTTTTCAAGAGGTGTTTTCCCATAAATCCACTGATGACTCCATTTACCCAATAAAGGCACTTGGTCTACTGTTCTTCCACGCCTCGTAGGGAGACGTGATCCCAAGATGGAGCCTATCTTGGAACACATATAAATCCTAAGCCTTGAGATTTACTTTCTCGATCTTCATCCTTTCAAAATAACTCAGAAGTTGTTTTTCAAATGTTTGAATTAAATTTACTTCTAGTCTTAAGGCGTGTATAATGATCGTCGTTGATGAATTTCTTCATATTGATCGAATGATCTCAAGCTCTTTGGGGTTGTGGAGATGCATGATTATTAATGTAACCAAATCACTAAAGGTCACTTTGCAGCTTCGCGCTTCAGGAATTTTTCAAGGTCTTAACTTTAAAAGTCTTGATACCTGAAAAGTGTCTTAAGGATCCTAGTCATAGTACACGTGTACCTTTCTGAGTCTTCCTTAAATTGACACATGACATCCATTTTCACCTTTTTCTTTTGACGATTCATTCAAATCTAAGTAACACATGACACCCCCCCGGTCTCAACATGTCATCTAAATGACGTCACCCTCGATACGTCCCTACGGGTAATTGCCCTTCGGAATTATAGTGACAAGCTAAATTGCAAATCCATGAAGCGGCAAATTGCCAAAGTATTAAATCTTAATCAGTTAAGTTAATCTCAGTTAAAAGATAGTTAATAACTTCACTTTTTGGAAGTTCGAACGTTTATCATCCATCACATCTTGAATTATCCAAAGTCTGAACCTCCGAAACATTTTGAATTTAAACAGGGTTAATTAAAGCTAAAAAATGATTATCTTGTAATTAAATCTTTCACGGTTTCATGCTTTGGGAATTCTATCTCAAGCTACTATTAAAAATTTTGAAGTCTRAATACTCGAAAACACTTAAATTTAAACACGATTAATTATGTTTTAAACTAGATTATCATGTAATTAATCTTTTGCGAAATCATGATTCGGGAAATTTCAAACTTGTTTCATCCAAGTCCCCGATCGCGAACCACCGATATTAATGGAATTAATTATGGATCAATGGAAATRATTTCAATATAAATTGCAGATCGTCACCTAAGATTTTATCATTAAGGTAAATGAATTTATCGTCAGTAAAGGTATTTGCAAATCAATACGCTTAAGGTGAATAAGAATATTGGATTTTGATTTATATTTTCATTCTCGCAGAATAACAAGTTTTAGCCGACTGAGAAGCTCACGTGTTCCCCTGTAACAGGTAACACAATTCTTATTTCACTAATATCATGGTGCCACGAAAAATGGCTAAAGCAATTGGTGAAAGCACAAACCCAAACACAGATGTTTTGTCTAACACCTCACCGAGAGTCATCGATACTGTAAAATCATGGACAAAAGTGTTCGATATTTTACAACATGAGCTGATAAATTTCCAAGAGTATTCAGGTGACGAAGTAATCGAAAATCGTGCAACTAAGCTTAGGGATATAGCTCAGTCCGAGCTCCACAAAATATCTGCGCGGCCGAGGCTCATTTCGTATAACGACATGATAGGTTGGGCCTTGAAGAACGTTGACATCTCAACCAGGAGCATCTGCAATTCACAGAAGGTTGTTGTTGGGTATTTTCAACTGGAGCATATACAAGTAATTTATAAATTATCCCCTATTTTAAATATAGCTACAACGCTACATTCATAAAACTACCTAAATATAGATACAATGTATAAATTATCCCCCATTTTTAAATATATCTTAGAACTACCCTGATTTAATCAAAGATTGGTGGGGGCACCCTGAGAAATTCAGAGCCGACACTCACGGCATATATGCCACATCATCGTTAGACACCCATATGATTTATGTGTCTATGATTCTATGTAGGATATTCGGGAAAAAGGACTCCTCTCATTTCCCATTGGCATGGGTACCAATTATGGATGAAGTGGCTGAGGGCTTCTCTTTCGACTGGGCCAATATGTTATTAGACAACCTGACTAAGGAAATCATAGGGTACCAGTTAGCAAAGTCCAAAGGGAAACCTGCCCCTTTCTATATTTCATCTTACATCATGGATGTCATTTGTTTTATGACTCATTTCCCTCTGATGAGCTAGAGCTAGACCCCAACCAACGTCGAGCCTATCCATTTCTATCACTCTAAATTGTTGGAGGACAAAGACAAACATTTATTTTATGAAATTTGTTATTATGTAGTGGTGCCAATTCATGTCACCCTATACAATTTCCTACCTCCCATAATTTCATACAGAATCATGGCCAACCTAGGAAAAATAGCGGACTGGTATATCGAGGAAAACTTTTCCTACATCAGGGTTTTTGGGTGCTCAGTTCCCCCCCATAATCTCCCAAAGTTTTTACCGGATCGACTGGTATGCAGAGAAGTGGCATATCAAACCGTGATAGGGGGCATCAACAAAGAATTGAAAGCAGCCCAGAAAAAGGTATGGCCAACCTTCCCTCTACAGGTTGGTATGTTTTCATTGTTAGATTTTGGTCATTCGAAAGTAGAGGCTGCAGCTCTAGAAGACGTCAAGTTAGTTGATATTGATTTTAAGAGGCATGATCCACAGAATATCGTGGAAACTCACCTGGATCAATATAATTTAAAGAAGTATGTAAAAAAAACACCTTAAGAACACACTCTCTTAAATTTTCCTGATGCCTGACATTATCCTTTGAGCCTTAAGTTCAATCTCAGGACCAACAAGTTCCATATTGACATCAAGTATAAGAGAGGAAGAACCAATCATGTTGTTTATTTCCTTAGCTACCCTCCAGTTGCAGCGCTCACCACTGTGTTAAAATCATGCGGCCATGAGACCTCTCGGTGGCCCCAACTCTATGAGAGAGATCCTAACTTCTCCGCAACCTACCAGATGTTGAGTGAAAACAAAGTTGTCATTGATTGCCATATTCAAGATGGGATGTTGTGATATATGGGTCATATTTGTGTTACATAAAGAGAATTATTGAAGTTGGTTTGGGAATCCCACTATAGTTAGGTGGTAGGACACTTCGGAGTCAAAATGATAGTGGTAGTGTTGCAACAACATTTCTATTGGTTGAAAATTCAACAGGATGTCAGCAAGTATATCAGGTTTTTCACTACCTGCGCCATTAAGAAACAATGCGTGTACACCCATCTGCCTACTCCTGAAAGGCCCTGGGAATCCATCTCAATGGACTACATGTCGGGCCTTCCATCCACCAAGTGGGGAAATGACTATGTTTTTGTGGTGGTGGATCGTTTTTCTAAAATGGTGATTTTGGTCGCCTGTAAGAAGAGCACTACAACAGAGGCCATTGCCAATATATTCTTCAAATGACCATGGGTATATTTTGGAATACCACAAACCATCATCTCATATCTCGATAGTTAATTCCTCAACACATTATGGTTGAGCCTTTGGTCACTGCTGGACACCAAGCTCACCAAATTCGTTGCCTTCTTCCCCCAGATAGATGGTCAAACTGAGGTCATCAACCGGATGATCATGCATATCTTGCACATGTACAATTCCAAGAATCCTTGCACATGGTATGAGATTCTTCGCTATGTTCAACACAACTACAAAATACCATTACATAGCTCAATCGACCACAACCCCTTTCAAGTGGGGTTGGGATTTCAACCATTGGGTGCCATGGATATTGCACTACCCCTTGCAGCCACCGAGACAGACTTGTCCCATGCTCAAAATGAAGCTGACAAATCTAATAGGTTCATTGAGCGGATCTAGCACATCCTCCAACAGGTTTAGGATATTTTATAGAAGTCTAATGCAAATTACAAGCAGTGCCATGATCAACATCGGGTGCCACACAAGTTTCAGGTGGGAGATAAAGTTTGGTTGCACTTGCAGAAGGAACAAATTACAAGGCCCCATTGGAAGCTTCATAAAATCTTCTATGGACCTTACACCATCACCAAGGTTGTGGGTGATAATTCTTTTGATCTCAACATTCCCGCTTTCCTTGTTGTGCATCTAGTATTTAATGTGGACCTCCTTCGACCATATTTTTTACCATTATTGGACACCTCAAAGATAGCAGAACAGTTGACACCAACAGATCTCAAACTTGACTGCAAGGAACATGAATCTACTAATAATATCATGGACACACATTTCAAGGGAACTCACCAGCAAAGGATCCAGCTTCATTGGGTTGGCAAAGCAGGGCATCTCTTGCACCAAGGAAGGTGGCTCACCTGTGGCCAAATTTAGCTAACATTTCCTCATCTGATGGGGGAACTCAACACAATGGATACCATTGCTTCTTAAGGGGAGAGTAATGATCTAAGAAGATATATGTAGCCACCCACCTATTCCAACTAGCTCATCTTGGCAGTTTCTTAGTTTGCCATTTTTTCCTAGTTTTCGTGTCCTGAACTTTTGGGGCTGTTTTGAGGCCCTAAACAGCATTTTTAGGGCTCACCACAGTGAAACTATAGGCTAATTCTTAATTTTATGGAATAATGTGTAGTCCTAGGATATCCCTTTCCAACGGGATATCATGCTCCTAAAATGGAGATCATATGAAAAAATTATGACCCCGGGAAGTTGATGTACCAACTTACCCCAACGAGGCCCACATAACTTTTGGCACTTCATCTCCTAGGGTTAGGTTTTTGGATGTTTATGGTTTTATCATTCATTTTCATTATAAAAAATGTTTTCATAGCCTCATTGTACTCACTTCTGGCGAATGAGCATAGCCGTCACATTTCTTCTCAAAGATAAGGTTCCACCATTCTAGCAAGCTTGTTTCAATCTGCATTTTAAAGTTTCATCATATTTCTTATTTAATAGAAGTCAAGTTTTACTATATATCTGTTATTATTCATTGTATCTCTGTCTTAATATTATAAATCTGTGTTTCATTTTATTCCACTGATAAATATGGATCAATGTTGGTTGTGTATTATAAGGGATAAATGGAGAAATGGATATTGTAAATGTGCCCATTTTTTTAGCAATGCCCTTTATTGGTGTAAGAGCCTTGATAAAAACACTCAAATAGACATATTTTGGAAGGGTTCAAAAATATATTCTCAAATATATGGATAATAAATACAAAATCAAAGGATACATAGGAAATCAAGGATGAATTGAAGGAAGTAAAAGAAGCATTAATGAAAAAGGTTATGAGTTGTCAAATATGCAATCCCTTGATGAAATTCTCATTAAGGAGGTTAAGAACTTAAAGAAACTAAATATGACCAAATGCAAGAAGGATAAAGGTGACCCAAAGGAAGAATTGAAAAAGAACAATCATTACATAAATTTTGATGTAAAAAATGGGCCTCAAAACAAAACAAAACAAAAAGTTCTATCAACATCAACTTTAAAAGAACCAATAGTATTCAAGATGATGGTATCAACCATAAGGGCAAATAGTTTTAGAGGGAAACAAAAAAATAATAATTTTTAATCATATTTTTTATTTATCTTGTTATAGGTCTACTCAATTTTCAAGTGTAGACATGTTTTAGGTGTGGAACTAAATTCCACATCTAATGAGTACCCACTCTACATACTTTTGATACACCCACAGTGAAAAATTTGGAAATACATGAAAGAAATGTGTTGTTTTCATGTATTTCCATATTTCTCATTATGGATATATCAAACGTATGTAGATTGGGTGCTCATTGGATGATGAATTTAGTTCCACATCCAATGTGTGTATACACTTGAAATTTGAGTAAACCTATAACAAGATAAGTCAAAAATATGATTAAAAAATAGTTTTATTTATTTCCCTTTAAAAATCCATAACTCTTATCTTATTACATTAACTATTATTTTTTTATTTTCCTTATGAGGCCCATTTTAGACCTCAAAATTTCTCTATGAAATAAATTAGTATATTATGGAATCATAATCAAACAATACTTAAATTGAAGGAAGAAAATAAGCATTATCAAAATTAGGTAAAAATGAAGATTATAAATGAAGAACTACCAAAACCTCGAAAGAGTAATTTTGCAAGAATGTTGAAGAAACCCTATATACTAATGAGGAAAAAGAAAAAATGCAAATCCAAAATTAAAGGACACACGAATATGATAGATAAAATCATGTTGCAACTTCAAAAAGATAAGGAAGAGAATATTCAAGAAGGTCATCAGAAAATAGTTGAAGAAGTTGAGCTCCAACTTGAAGATGCACATGTCAAATATGATGGTATTATGTCAAAGCCAAGAGTAATAAAAGAACAAGAAAAGAGAATAAAGCATATCATTATCCATAAACGAAAGGTGGTGATACAAGTGTGGAGAATGAAGGGAAAACATCAAAGGTGGAACCATAGGGACACCTTCATTACCAAGAAATTTGGCTAGAAATACAAGAAGATCGACATCATCATTACCAAAAAAGAGGATGGTATAATCAATGACATTCATCATAATAGAGTATCAAAGAACCATTATGCAACAATGCCTTATCAAATACCAACAATGACAACAAATTGGAGAAGCTAGAATAATGTATGGAATAAAATGAAAGGAAGCAATCAAGGATTGGATGGATGGATAATCATGAGTGGAAACAAGAGAGCAAGAACATAACAAAATCCTATTTCTTGGTTCATCGCATGTAAAACCATTAACTACAAATATTTGAATATAAATTTTTTTGAAAAGGGTTACAATATTTTGAACTTAAGGTAGGTATATGTGGGGGAAATGTGTATATAATAGGGGTCAGCATAATAAATATCCCACTTGTGAAATGAGTGAAAATATGTATACATGTGGATCAATATAATCATTATTTTACATGTGGACTTATGATTTGGATATATGGATGTACTTGGGTTACTTGGATGAGGTTCTCCTAATGGATAAGTATTTTTTTTGTGACCCATCTCTATTATTAGTTTAGGAGTTTTGCTCCATGCTCATAGTTTCTGTAAATTGGGTGTGTGTTGGTTTATTAGGATATTTTAAGTATTGGGATCATCACGTAGCGTATTGGTTTCAAATATTGAGAAACATCCCAAGGTGGAGAAATCTAGCACAAGAACAAGATTTGAACCCTGTAAAGTCAAGTACAAAAGGTTTTGACATATGAAGTTGAGAACATTAAAAGGATATAAACCCTACAAGGTTGTGAATACTATGTAGAGAAAACTTTGAGATTGAGGTTTAGAAAGATATATAAGCAATAGAGTTAAGGTTGGCATAAGAAATTAGTGAATTGCAAATTATGGGAGAAAATCCACTAGATCTTAAAATTAATAGAGAAAGAAGATAGTTGGAGAGTTTTATTATAGAAACTGTGGTTGAACAAGTTGAGATGTCTCTAAGAAATACCAAAAACCTATAATACAAGTTCCAATGGATGCAACAAAATTCAACACTTTCATTGACTATTAAACAAGAAATTGATCTTGTTTTATAAGCCATAAAAAAAAAAATCAAACCTAAATGAATCCAAAAACATATCTAATAATAGCAATCTAGCACGAGAACGTGTTTTGAACATTGTGAGGTCAAGTAAAAAAAAATTGAGATGTGTTACACCTCAAATCCACTTCAATGCACCTTGTCTTTTTTCACCAGATGTGATCTATCATATGAGAAAATTTTGTGCCTATATTGATGATATTCAAGCTCAAAGTACCATGATCAGTTGTGTCACCATGATTATTTGCATCATTGTATCATGTGTCAACCAAAAGTATGACCATTTTGAAATCATGTTTTGCATTGGACCATGGTTATATGATCTATGTAAAAGCATTGTATTGACTATGTGGTATCTCTAGACCCTTCAT
>JASDQU010345862.1:0-12418 GCA_032191745.1 Picea mariana
TGACTGAATTGACCAACCTGCATTCATTCCTTGGCTTTCCATTTATGGAGGAAACGATGTCCAACTACCCTCAGCTGTTGTAATAACTATTTCATTGGAATCGGGGAAGGCCCTGGCCGATCTTGTGCCTACAGGACATGGAAATCTTCATACTCTGCCATTTTAATCTCGCTTGGAGAAATCATGGTAAGAATGATGAGTGACGTGGAGTGGTGAGTGAACGGTGATCGGGCAGGAAAACGATAGGGCAGATACAAGCGGCAGGATCCATGGGTGTTGAAGTGTACGAGCCAGGTGGAGGAACACAATGGCCGAAAAATTGTGGTTAGCATGATATGGAAAGAAGACGTGGCGGCAAAGAACAGATGGCGGATGTATGTGACGAGGCTTCGGGATTTCGGGGATCAAGGTTCACGAGTTTGAAGAGCGCGAGTTCCTTGCCTCCGAGATCCCCGATATCTCGATATGCAACGAGCTCCTTCTCCTGGGGAATAGCCCCTACCGGCTAGATCATAACCCATAGGACCTGTCCCTACGCGACCGTGGTCCAACTTTCCATCGGGATATCAACGTTTTTGACGACACGATGTTTGTGTCCATAGACTTGTGATTTCCCGAAACCCGATGACTTATGGCCATTGACTTGTTGACGGTCAGCTCCTTGGTGCATAGTCTGCCACCTGTCTTCCACTATCGAAAACTGCCCCCGATATCGGGAAATCGGGCATCGGGATATCGGGATTTCTGTTGCCATGTGCTCGGGACTTTTAGTTCCGCGACCCCCGACTCTGTGGGATCTCTCGCCACGTGCCTTTGGATCGGACGACCTGTATTCAGCCTTTAAAGAAAAGAGACTTCTCTGCTGCTAAATGTTGAGTAGATGGGCAACTCCGACACCCCGATGACCGTTGATTTTCTTTGCGGACGGATCTCGTCCGTCAATAGCAAGACTTAGCACGCTCACTTGATTTGATACTTGGAGGAAAACAAGAATTCTCCCGAGCTGCGCTTGAGCACTGTGTGAAAATTGCAGACCCGTGTACTTCTCGAACCAGGGACAAGATTTATCGTTAACAGAATGGAGGGCTAAGATTAACCAATGAGTTGGATGAACGGTTGTTAAGCAACGAACTTCTAGATGTCGTATCTTGAGATCCAAGCATTGGTTTTCAGAAAAATATACCTCGTTGGAAAGTTAATTTGATAAGGAACATGATGGAATAGCTTTCAATGCCTTAAATTGGCCATGATTCTCTTAGAAATTGAAATAGAATTTAGCTATAGTTTTATGTTTTGTTGATAAATCTTCTTGGTACCTCAACTTCCGGAGCTTATATCCTGAGATCCATAACTCCAAATTGCACTCAAAAAGACTCGTTGGAAATATGAGATGATAAATATTACATATTAATTGGTTTCCATGTCATAAAATTTAAATATATTTCCCAAAAAATCAAAACACATTGAACTTTAAAATAGGCAGCCAGTTAAATTTTTCAAAATAAAAGTTTATTAAAAACTTTTATTAAAGACAAAATGGGTCCCCACTCCAAGGCACGAATGTCAATAAAAATTCATTAATTAGGAATAAATGAGACCTTGATTAAAGTTATTATTTCAATAAGAAAAGCATGTGCAAAATTCAAGAAGAGAAAAACCTTAAGTACCTCAAGAAGTTAGAAGAGCATATTTTAAAAAGAAAGAAAGGGCTCCATCAAAGGGTTAGAAGGGGGCAATCAAAAGATCATAATAGAAGGGTCCAACCATCAACATGCAGCCAAGATTCTGATCGGAAAACAGAGATCTCCATCTTCTTTGTTCTTCTTCTTCTTCTACACTACTTTCTCAAGGCTTTATGTTTGTATTTCTGAAACAAGCATAAGGTTGAGTCTTGAGTGTTTTTCTTCTCTTCTTCAAAGACTTATTATCTATAAGATCATGGAGTGTTTACAACAATATATGTGATTTTTAGATGTAATCTAGGATTGTCTATTTGATTCATGGAGATTTTGTACTTGTGTTTGACAAGCTTCATTTATGAACATTTAGTCAATTGGTTTGTTGAGATGTTTTATATTGTTGAATATATTTTATGAATAAAACTCCATAGAGAACTATTTCGGGGCATTGCTTCCATGATTTCTTAGATATTGGGATTTTTGAGTGTGAGATTTTTCGAGTTTTCCTATCAAATTATTTTCATTTTTGAATGTAGAACTCATTTGAAAGTTCTTGAAATGATCAAAATTATTTCCTTTTATTTCTTGTGAGAAGATATGGATGTATCCACTACTTTAATGTGATTTAAAGGGTTGTATGAATGATGTTGAGTATATATTTATTCTGATATTGAAGTCTTTCTTCAATATTTCATTGTTAAGAGGTTACTTTTTGCACATAAAGGGCATATCTGGTTATCGAAAACCATTTCAATATAAAACTAAGCAATAAAATTTTGGGGTGTGTTGTCTAGCATTCTCTCAATCCAAGATATTCAAGATATATATTTTATCCAAAGAGGAGTACCACCTCTATAAAAATGCAAGGGGATACATATCCATGCACAGTTGTTGTTTGGACCTTAACAGGTCTAGACATCAATATTTTTTGTGACTGTGCTAGGGAACAAATTGTTTTCAAGAAATATGATACCTTTAGGAACAGATATTATTGGGAAACTAGATGTTGTCTGGATGAAGTTTTGAAAGAAGATATAGATATTGATTCAAGATGAATTGGGTTCTTGAAAACCTTGTTCAAAGAGAATTAAATTACCTTGAATATATTTTGTTGAAGTTGTGGTCACAGATTAGTTGTGACAATTTCCATAGGACCAAAGAATCATTCAAGATTTGGGAGGATGATATCCCTGGTGACTCCGTCATTTAAACTCAAGAAAGATGTGTGGGTGACTTCTCTGAATATATTCCATAATTTCAATAAGATCAATATGAAGACTCCTTCAAGGAATTTCTTTCAATCTATGAAGATATTTTTCATTCTCCACCAGGCCCAACAAGAGTTTTCCAAGATACAATAAAGAGAGAAGGTATTCAAAGAAAGAAACGGTTGCATAGAATTCCACTCAATTTGCAAGGAGAGGTTCATCCCTTTACAGATATTTTCATGGAAAATTTTCCCATGTTCTTTGGGAATACTTCAGAGGACACAGAAAAACATTTGATTAAGTTTGATAGTGCTTGTGAGGTTTATAATGTGGTTGAAAATGATGTTGCATGTCAGTTGTCCATATTAACTCTAAAGGAAGATTCTAGTGAATGATTTTATTCATTGTTGCTCGAAACCATCAGTAGTTGGGATGTAATAGAAGATTTATTCATGGAGAAATATTTTCCAAAGAAATATCCATATTCCATTTTCTAGAAGTTGGTTGAAATTCATATGAATGAGGAAGAGACAGTCAAAGATTTCACTTTCATATTCATGAAAGTTATTGATGAGATTCCTAAATAAATGTTTCCAAATGATGTCGTTATTTTCAGTTGCTATGAAAATTCTTTGCCCGTGAATATGGAATTTCTATTGATGCAAGAGGGAAATTTAAGCTAGAAAGAGTTAATGTAGTGATCTCAAGTTATTTAAAGAAATGTTCTTGAAACCGGTGGTAATATATTAAACTTCCTAATATTTTTTTGAGACAATAGAGGAATGGATTTAGAAGTAAATTTTGATGAAAGACATGAAATTTTTTTTTAAGATCTTGTTCTTGAAACTGAAAATGATAACTATAACGTTTCAATTCAAGAAAAATATCATCCTTTACATGCTCCTTTGGAGGAAAAATTTGACCTCTCATGTGTTCAATTTGAGAATAATGATCATGATGAAAATGTTGCAACAAATTCTCAAATAGCAAAGCCAGCCTATACTAAGCCACAAGAAGAATTTTTACATTGGATGAAAACAAGTTATGATGAAAATAATCACTTTACATCAAACTTTTATGATATTAATTGTGCATCTGAAGCTGAGTTTAATGAAGAAAATATCTCCCAAGCATCAAAAGAAGGGAAATTACAACAAGAGGATCAAAGGGTGATATGTTTTATTTTTGAAGATAACGAAGTTGTTGATGAAAAAAAAAATTCATCCTTACAATTCCCCACAAATTTTCAACAACAATGCATCTTTGCATCCTCACCATGGAAACACAGTGATGCATGAAGGAAGAATCTTTTCCAGACATTGTTGATGAATCAAGAATCTTGGAAATGATTGGAGATGAGGAGAAAGTTGAAAGTGTTTTCAAATTGGAAACTTCTCATCCAACCAAAGATAGCAGCAATCATGAGCAATTAAGAATTGTTTTTATTGGATTGTGGTTCCAAATCATTGTTGGCCAAACAATGCAATCAAGTTTTGAGCACATCTTGCAGAGTTTTTCCTAAACACATTTTGTACATGCCCCTGACTCTATGTTACTAGCCTCAATATTCCATTATTTTGGAACTCATTAAAAAGATCAATTGGATGCTTAAATGGCTCAATTGTAAATCTACCTACACTTGAAAAATGGCCCTTTCCTTCAAGTAGGATAGGGTAGGTAGATCTTGTTTGTAAATAGTTGTTTCTTCAGTCAAAGTTTTGCACAAATAAAGAAGTTGATAAGTGAAGGTAATATTTGAAGTTAACTCCATGGAAGAGGAATTACAAGAATCCATTTTGAATATGATTATGTGGCCCAATGGAGAAATAAGTTGGTATTCAAATTTTGGTGTTCTCAACAACCCACAGGGAGTCACTGTCCCACAGTTGGAGACGGTTGTTGATCCAGATTTTATGAGAGGAACAAAATGAATACATATTATTAACAGGTGCTTAACACAATATAACAGAGATACAGTAAAACTAGTTTTCTATTCAATAAATAAATAAGTTGAAAGTGTAAAATGCAGCAGAAACAAGCTTGTTGGAATGGTGGCAGTTTATCTCTAAGAAAAGATGTGACGGTTGTGCTCATTCGAAAGAAGATGATTACAATGAGGCTCTAAAGGACTTTTTACAATAAGTAGGAATGCCAAAAACCATATACATTCAAAAACCTAACCCTAGGAGATGAAGCGCCAAAAGTCATGTGGGCCTCGTTTGGGTAAGTTAGTACATCAACTTCCTGGGGTCGTAACTTTTGCATACGATCTCTGTTTTAGGTATATGATAGCCCATTGGAAATGTATCATCGAGGAGATTAATTTTAGCCACATTATAGAAGGAACTTACATATTGCAAACCTTTTTCCCAAAAAACATCGTTTAGGGCCTCAAAACGGCTCTGGAAGTGAAAACTGCTAAAAATAGTGAATTACCAAAATTGTCAGAAAACCATTTTGAGCCAGTTGGAAAAGGTGGGTGGCCATAGATATCCACCTAGATCCATACTCCCTCCTTATTAATAAATAGTCTCCATTGCGTTGAGGTCCCCCATTAGATGATGAAATTTCTACTGAATTTGGCCCCGGGTGAGCCACTTGCCTTGGTGCAGGAGCTGCCCTGCTTTGACAACTCGATAAAGCTAGATCCTTTGTTGTTGAGTGCCCTTGATATGTGTGTCGACAATATTATCATTGGATGCATGTTGTATGCAGTTGGGGTTGAGCTCTATTGGTGTCAGTTTTTCTGTTACTTCTGAGGTGTCTAATAATGGTGGGAAATAAGGGTGAAGGAGATCCACGTTGAACACTGGGTGCAAGCCAAGGAAAGGAGGAATGTTGAGATCAAAAGAATTATCCCATATGGACTTGGTGATGGTGTATAGACCATAATGGAGTGGGCGAAGCTTCTGATGGGGTCCTATAAGGTGTTCTTTCTGCAAGTGCAACCAAACTTTGTCGCCCACATGAAACTTATGTGGCACCTGATGTTGATCATGGCGTTGTTTTTACTTGTCATTNTCAATTGGAGGAAGAGATGGGTTAGTCAAGGTGACCACAAGGGGAAGTGCAACATCTATGGGACCCAATGGTTGGAATCCCAACCCCACTTGAAATGGGTTGTGGCTAATTGAGCTATGCAGGGCTTGGTTTTAGCTATGTTGGACATAGGGAAGGCTCTCATCCCATGTGCGAGGGTTCTTTGAATTATACATGTGAATCATTTGATTTATGACCTCGGTTTGTCCATCTGTCTGGGGATGGAAGGTCATGGATTTGGTGATATTGGTGTCTAGCAGTGACTAGAGGCTTGACCAATATGTGCTGAGAAATGGACTGTTCCGATATGAGACAGTGGTTTGTGGGATTCCAAAATGTACCCATACTCGTTCAAAGAAGATCTTGGCAGTGGCCTCTATTGTGATGCTCTTCTTGTAGGAAACCAAAATCGCCATCTTAGAAAAGCGATCAACCACCACAAAAACACAATCATTTCCGCGCTTGGTGGATGGGAGGCCCAACATGTAGTCCATTGAGATGGATTCCCATGGTCTGTCAGGAGTAGGAATAGGGGTGTGCAGGCCATGTTTCTTAGTGGTCGGTTTGGCAATATTGTAGGCAGTGAAGGACCTGATATACTTTTTGACCTCTTGTCGAAGTTTCGGCCAGTAGAAATGTTTCTGTAGCATCGCCACTGTCTTTTCAATGCCAAATTTTTGTGCCACCCGACTGTAGTGGGCTTCCCAGATCAACTTCACTCTCTCACTTGATGGAACACAGATATGGCCCAAATGACACAACAACCCATCCTGAAGATGGAAATTATCGACAACTACGTTTGCACCCAACATTTGGTAGGTGGTGGCAAAGTCTAGGTCTATCTCATAGAGTTGGGGCCATCCAGAAGTCTCATGGCTGCAAGATTCTAGCATTGTGGTGAGTGTCACGACTGGAAATTTGTTGAGGCAATCAGCGACATTGTTAGCACTCTGTAAATTTGTTCAGTTGATAAACAGAAGATGAAGGTAACTTTTTCAACCGACTTTGAGACCCGAAACTAGCCTTTTGGATCTGGAGAGGGCTCTCTCAGAAGGCGCGATCTCCGTGCAAGATATGGATTTAAAAGCAGTGGCTAGATTTAACACCTTTTATATAATAGGTTCTGGTTATATTGGCGAAAGAAAGTAAGACTTGGGATATGGAGTCGATCTGAGGAAAAGACAGGGACAAATGACTCAGTGACTGAACTTGAGAGGATAAGCCTAGGCGAGCAACAATATTCAGTGTAAACCCATAATGTGAGGTGGGAGAAAAACACAGGAAGTAAATCAGAGCACCGTTGTGGGTGAATTCGGAGTTAACTTTTATAAGAAAACGTTTTTTCTAAGTGGCATGAACAAGGGGCATTACGCAGCGAATCCACAGGTTCAAAAATTCGTTCTGAAATAGATAGAAAAATATATGAATAAAATATAATAGGAAGAACATACGTAAATAGAGGAACACAATACATCCAACTTCTACAACTAGAATCTTTTCATCAAGTTACAGGACCTTTGCATTAAATTCTGGGCAAAAGCTCAAATTACATACAATAGTTGTCGTCTACCAATTTTGTCAACCAACCTCTTTTACATGAAAATGATCCCCATATATAGAAAAATAATGTCACTCTTGGCTATTAGGTTTGAGCTTCTCTCTCCTCGAATCATGGATCTGGTTTCTTTGAAAGAGAGTAATAACTTCAATGGATTTACTAAAAATAGGAAACTCGACTTTTCCAAATCATAATCGTAACCGGGATATTATTTACAATCATTGATAATGATCAACATTCAACCCTATGGTTTTGAAAATTCATCATTTTAACTATTGGACACTCTGTCGCCCCTTCACAGCAAGGCTACTATGCAACATTAACCTACAGCAAAAACGTAGCAGAATGCCCAGCAAACTAGGAAAATATGCGTTAAATATGACATTGTATATCACTGATAAAAAACTATTTTTATAAACTGAAAGAGTTTTTTGTATTTAAGTTTATTACAAATAAAAACCTCTCTCGGTTTATTTAAATTCATCTTCAGCTGGCTGTAATACGTGTCACAAAAAAATGTCTTGGATAGGAAATCATGAAAGCTAAAAAATAGGGCTCAAATATTCCTTCGAATCTCCCAATCCGTGACACATTTTGAAAATAAGAGAGAGTTTTTTATTATTATTTTTTTCCTCAACAAAAAAATCTCGGGGATTTTCAAAATTCCTCTCCAGTTGGTCATAAAGTGATCTTGAAGTTGACCACTAAACCAGTCATTTGCACAGCTCGACCTATAGCCTGTGCGCAGGAAAATCCACTATGCGATGAAATCCTTTGTGTGACAACATCCTATCCATGATAGAATCCACTTCGCGAAAACACCCTATGAGTGATAGAATCCACTACGAGATGACATCCTCTGCACAACAACATCCTATGCGTGACAGAATCCATTGCGTGACAACATTCTATGCGTGACAAAATCCACTATGCGACAACATCCTATGTGCGACAGCATCCACTACACAATGAGATCCATTGCATGATGAAATCCATTGCGTGACAACATCCTATGCACGATAGCCCACTACGCGAAATAAATCCACTACGCGACGAAATACATTACGCAATGAAATGATCTGCGCAGCACGTAGCAAATTTTGTAGTGCAGTTGCAAATGGAAATGGAACAAATAAATGATAAGATTCCTTTTGAAACTAACCCTTAGATATGTTAGATGATGCCAATCATAAAAACAATATGGTTGCTAATATGCATGACTTTGCAAATTTTTGACAAACCTATAACCTTATCTATGAAAATCATGGTGCTAACAGTTGGCTCCAACGGGGATGCTATCCTCCCTGTGAGGTAGCAAAGAACAATAGACCAAGTTCCTAATCCATTGGGTTTCTCCCAAACTCAACTTTCCAACTGTAACTTGTAACCTGCATCTAGTGAAAACCCAAAACTGTATATGCTCCAAATTGAAATCTTAAACTAAGTTGAAAATGAAAACTGTAGATTACTTAAAGAAATGCTCGTAGTATCGATCTTATTCGCACTACTACCTACCCTAACTGCTGAAAAAGATGTCAATCAAGTGAAATCAAAATTCCAATGCAACCATGCAAGCACTTTATCCACTTTTTGGTTTCTTTGCACATGCTTGCTCCAAAGAATGTTTACTGATAATTCATTCAAAAATTTATCCATAAATTCAAATCTCAAAAAATTAAAAACATTGGGATTGTTTGTCGCCTCCACCAAAACTGCAAATGGATTCTCTAAAATATGCACAAAACAACAACCATGTTTCACCCCTTCCACTGCATTCTCGTTTTTATGTGATTTAACCTGTTGATTGCCACCAAGAGGATGAAAAATCTGTTGAGACTGCTGGAAATAACAATCTTCTGTATCAGAAGATAGTGTTGGCTGAAATGAAACCCTTGCTGGAAAGAAATCCATATCTAACATCGACGTTGATTGACCGTCATCTTTATTTCCAAGCTGGTAGTTGATCACAGGCTACAAATCTGAACTGAAATAACCTTCCATGTAATCAACAACACGGTCATTAAATGCATGAGAAGGTTGTTGGTCTTCCTCACTGATAACAATTTTCTCATGTAAAATAGTGTCACTGTGAATGCGGTCAGACTTCTCTGCTTCCTCCGTTATCTCGTGATTTACTTTCAACAATTCCAAGGAAGAAAAACATAATGGAAGATTGTTTTCATTTTCAAGTCCAACGCTTTCTTCATATTCAACATCATGCCTGGAGGATTTTTTATTTGAAACATTATAAACATTTTTCTTCAGCAATTTGAAAGAAGCAAAACAAAATGGCAAGGTTCTTTCACCTGATTCAAAACCTTCTTCATTTTCTTCACTGCTATCATATGCACATTTTTCAATTTCTTTGGATTCCTAAACACACTCATTTTCAGATTCATCTTCTACCAATGGTTGTAATTTTGAACTGATAAAACCTTCCATATAACAAGCAACGGGGTCATTAAACACATGAGAAGATTGTTGCAATTTCTTGTCAATTGTTTCCCATGAATCAATGTGATTTTTCATTAGCACACATTCCTTTACCTCAGTGATGATCTTTAAATTTTCTTTCAACAATTTAAACGAAGCAGAGCATAAAGGTAAATAATTTCCTTCAACTAATTTAGTACTTTCTTCATATTCTTCTTTGTAACTGTGATATGTAGGCTGATTGCTCTCATTACACTGTTGAAAAGGAACATTTTCTGATAGAGAACATGCAGTTGCTTGTTCTAGGAAGTCAGCATCATAATCATCATCATATAAAGACAAATTAGCAACATCTGCAATGTCATCTAACAAGAAAAATCTTGGGACATCAAACTGCTCTTCAACAAGATGATTTGCAAATTCATTTTCTTGACTATCTACAAATGAATACATAAAACAATCGGCCCCGTGCTTATCATGGTATGGATCATAAGCTAAATTATCACTTTCCTTTTCAATAACTGAAATATAATCCTTTTCAAAATCATCAGCATTTAAAGATTCAAGAGGACATATGATATTATTAACCCTCTTCTCAAGATTCAAATCAACTGTTCTTTGTTCATATTCAATGTCATGTTCTTTAGCATCCAACTCCTCATTGCGAATATGTTTACATGCTTGAATATTGTCTTCAACTTCATGAGCATTGTTGAACCTCTGCTACAAAGACATAGACTTCCTCTCCATCAAAATAAAAGATAATTTTGATTGAAAGGTTGTTACATAATGGAGCATGGCAGTAACTTCAGGAGGTTGGACTTCTTTAGGAAATTTATAATAAAGACTAGCAAACCTCCTACTGAAATTTGAGATGGTTTCATATTTCATTCTTCTCATGGAATAAAAATCTAAAAGGAGTATATTCCATGACTTTCCCTCACCCCAAAATCTACGAAAATCTTCCCTCAATTCATCCCACGATCGAATCAACTGAGGATGCAAATGTTTGAACCATGCTTTGGCATCTCCTTGTAAGGACTGAGAAAAGGACCTCATAGACACATCATCATGTTCAATCTCAAAAATATCTATAAAATGCTCAAATATTTGAATATGCTTTTCAGTTGAATGTCCATCAAGCTCTCCATTGAACCTAGGAAGGTACTTATAATGTTTCAGAAGAAAGTCATGAAGGATGGAAGGCAATTTAAGAGGACTCTATCTTTCTTGAATCTTGAAGCGTACAGGATTAAGAACAGAAGGTACAAACTCAGCTTTGGTTTCATTAAGCTCACAAGAATGATCACGAACATCATATAGTTCAGAGGAAGGAGCTTGGTGAATATCAGTTATACAAGAAGTAGGTATACCTACAGTTTGCAATGAAGGATATACAAGGGTAGATCTCTGGGATTCATTTGAACCCAGTAAGTGAAGAAATATTCTTTTGAAAAACTTAGGAAAGGACAAGAAGATATTGATAAAACATAAAAGTACTTCTTGAACTAAAATCAAGCTTGAGTACCTTATTTTTCCATACTCCTCTTCCATATCTCTGTCAACAGGTCTCATTCTCTAGTGGAGTCTTTGAATCGCATTTGAATCTTGATTGGAGTCACCATGAAAACTTTATCTCTGGATTATTCTACAAGTGGAATCACCTTCAACTAATGTTGGAAATATGGCTATAGCAGAGATGACGCAAACTTTCAAGGTTGTCATTGATGGCAATCGGTTGGTTATGGAGCACGCACAAGAGAACTGACAGAAGAAGCTAGATGATGACAGAGCAATATCCAAGTGGGGATGTTGAGATTAGGTTCCGCTCAGTGAATTTTTCTACAAGAGGAGACCCTTTGCATTAGGTTATCCAAGTGGGGATGTTGAGATTGGGTTCCGAATTTTTCTACAAGAGGAGACCCATTGCGTTAATGTTTCAAGGAAAAAGAGGGAATAAACCCATTTGAAACGTTTAAAGGAAAGCTCCAGTCAATTCAAGTGCCCCCATTGAAACAGAAACAGAGGTAATGGCGAAGATAGATGCGACCCAATTGGCATTCCAGTTCAGCCTTCACCCATGGGGATATTCGCTGATAAAACCAAGAAGAATACGTCTATTGTAGGTTGGCTCTCCCTTAGCCACGGCCATGACTAGCAGCAGCAGTTACCAATCATTTTTTTAAGAAACGCACGAATGATGCCATTCACAACGCGATTGGTGTGGCCAACATCAAATGGATATAATGCACAACCAACGGAGCTTAACATTTCTAAATCCAGAGTTTTGCGGGGGTCCTTCATCTGCTTTGACAAGTCTGGAAGTTTTTTGCCAGTTGGGTTTCTCTAATCACTCTGGACGGTGGAAGGACTTTCAGTCTAAAATTAGTCTGGTTGTTAAGACAGAAAGAACATGGCGTTGCATGATGTGGTATGCGTAGAGGAGGCATGCAAAGAGCCAGTTCAGAAAATCAGGGAGAATGCTGGCATGCGAAAAGAAG
>JASDQU010345863.1:1218-12418 GCA_032191745.1 Picea mariana
TCCACACAAGAAACATGATCAAAACTCTGAAGATGAAGAGAAGCACAAATCAAGAAGATTTGATAAGAAGAAGAGTTTATGTGTAAACAATGATGACTCCTCAGAAGACACCGATAGTGATTCTTCATGTGAAGATAAAGTAAATGACTTCATGCTTATGGCCAAAGAGGATTATAATAATGAAAGCACAGTCAGTGATGGGAATGATGAAGAAGCTGTGGTTGATATGGAAGGAGAACTGATCAGTGCATTGGAAGAGATTGACAGACTCAGAATTAAGAACAGAAAGAAAAAAAAATTGCTGATACAGTTTGAGAAAGACAGTAAACAGCCTGATGAAGACTTTGCCCTGCTGAAGGTGGAATTAGAAGAGGCAAGAAAAATCGAGGATATACTGAAACATCAACTATCAAAAAAGAGGGCAATATCTGAAGCCCTGGAAGAAAAAGTAGTGAAAAATAGGAAAGAGATGGAGAAGTTTCAAGCCTTGTATAATCATAATTTGTCAAGTATCAAAGCCTCAAAAGGATTAGCCACCATTCTGAATCAGCAAAGGAATCCAAAGCTGAAAATCGGTTTGGGTTATGAAGAGGGATCAAGCAGTGGGAAGCCAGGAAATGAAGAACCCATCAAATTTGTCAAAAGTACAACCAATGAAAATAACAAGCCTGCAGAAACAAAGGAAGACAACCAACCACCCAGGACAAGTAAAGGTAAAAGTGCCAGGACTGAATCTGTAGAACAAAGAAATAATGCACTCCCTGCTCAAAGACATCATCAACATGAAAGAAATCGATTTTATCAAAGAAGACAACCATTTTCCAGGTACAAAGAATTTTTCTATGGATATTGTTTCTACTGTTCTAATTTTGGTCACAAAGCTGTAAATTGTTCCTTAAGAATTAGACATGAGCAATTAATATTTCCAAGGAATAAATTTCTGCCACAACAAAGAATGATACAACAAAGTAACAAACCATCACATATTGCAAATTGCCAAATTAAGTCTAGAGACATGCAACTGAGGAGGTCAAGAATTAATAAACAATCAATGAGTAGACGACCCTGCAACAACAACTTTGACCTATTGAACAATGAGATTGAATGCTATAACTGTCACAACTTTGACCATAAAGATGCAAACTGCCATCTCAAGAATTACAAAGTAGATCCAAGAATAAATTTCTTAGATAGAAAGACCAACACATGGAAGAAGAAAGATAGTGAAAAATGTGGTCAAGCACTTTCAAATAAAAAACAAAAGGCCTCTGGAAATATAGACAGTGGATGTTCCAAGCACGTGACTGGAGACAAGGATAAGCTATTGTCCATAAGTAAAAGCACAACAGGAAATGTGATCCTTGAAAATGATGAACCAGGAAAAATCAAGGATAGAGGGATGATGAGTTTGAGTAATGACAAAGGAGATGCCCAGTACGTTCTTCTTGTGGATGGTCTGAAACATAATTCACTCAGTTCAAGTCAAAAGTGTGACAGAGGCAGTGAAGATGTGCTCACATCCAAAGAATGTAAGATAAAGGTAAACTCAGGACAAATGGTGAATAACAGTATAAGAACAAACAATAATGTTGATGTTGAATCCTCCCCTGCAAGTAAAGAAGAAGATTCAGATACAATAAAAGAATGCTCAGTTAGCATTTATCCCATGAAAGAAGTAGGAGAAGAACCATGTCATAAACAGGAATCAGAATTCTTGAAGGTTGAGAAGGTAGACACCCAAATCAAGTTCTTGAGCAGATCCATGACTCTAGCCAAGGTCTTGGATAGCCAGAGATCACCAAATGACAAATCCGATATTAGACTCAACAAGGTAGAAATCAGTGCTCCTAAGAAACCTGATATAGGTCCTTCATTTGTGAGAAAAAAAGCAAGCGCGAGAGTGGGTGTAGTAGTTTTCTCTTGTGATTGAATATGGACATAAAATCCCTGGATTGAATGCATCATGGAAGAAAAATAAAAATTGCAGTAATAGAGATCGATGAGATTCAATGGGGAGATCCAAGGCTATTTAAAAGGTCAAGGAAAGATCTTGTCAAGGAAAGTAAACCTTTTAGGAACAAAGGGGGGAAAATAGTCAGAAGCAGAGAGATAACAATGACAGGGGGAGTCATCCACTCATGAGAAGATTGATAAAGGAGTCTGAGTAAGAGAGGTGAGTAATTTTGAATTTTCCACAGAGGATACAGTGGAAGCTGAAGATGAACAGGTCCAAGAATCAGAAAGAGAAGACTCTGGTTCAGATACAAATATTCTGCAGGCCTCAAATGAGAGATTCCATCCCGTTAGGGGGATTTTGCATTGATTTAATATCTGATACCTTCTAAAATACTGCAATAGCTTAGGGGGAGCATGTTCTCTTTGAAATTGATGTCAAAGGGGGAGAAAAGAATATGGGTGCCTTTGTTGCCATCAATGCCAAAGGGGGAGATTTTTGGAAATGTTTAACAGGTAGCATATGCTTGTCATTGATGGAAAGTACAACAATGATGATGGGATGAGTACAAGAAGAATGCAACAGACGGGCACCAGAAGTATTTTAGGAAGACACTGCAGAGCAAGCCCGATAAGTTCAGAAGAGATAGTGCAGAGGATTGTTGGCAAGTTATCAGGAAAAGTAAGCATGTCATTGATGGCAAGATCAGAGTATGCAGCGAAAAGAAAACAAGGACAAAGTACGCTCTGGAGGAGAAGCGCCATTGATCACTGGATCTCATTCTGAATTCCCGATGGCTGTCATATCTGAATGAAGAAAAAAGGAGCGCGCAAATATGGAGGATAGATCTCGGGCGTTAGATTAGAGCGCAGGGTCCAACCACCATTGGATCGACGAGAACCTACACATTCTTTAAAGTGGAAGGAGTAGAGAGCTCACAAAATCTTGAAAGAAGGAGGACCGTCCATCTTCAGGTAGGACACGTGGAGATAGATCATCAGTTCGCTGACTAGAGAGTCAAAGGAACAATGTTCCCTAACCTCTCGAAATAGCGATATCTGAAATCGTGATTTAATCTCAACCGTCAAATCGAGGTTGAATCTGGACCGTTGATCCCATTCCATGTCGGAGTTTCGAGGATCGCGAGTTAAACATGTCAAAGATTATTAACATCAGGAATCTTGAAATCGTGATATGTGATATTACAACTTAATCGTAGCTGTCATATCAAGATAATATCTAGACCGTCAATCCGACTCACATCAGCAAACCACGTCAGCTGGGAACATGTGGCACAACCAGGTAATGAAAAGTGTCAGAATGATTCAACATGCCAAGCACATGTAAGTCACGAATCAAGGTGACACGTAGCAGTCATTTAACACATGTGACGTCAATAGACTTACACCATGTCGGAGTTTCGAGGATTGCGTGTTGGAGATTTCAAAGAAACAATGCAATAGGAATCTCGATTTTGCGATATGCAAAATGAAGATTTAAATCGCAGCCATTGAATCAAGATAGAATCTGGACCGTTGATCCAAGTCGCTTTCGGGGTTTCGAGGATCGAGTGTTGAAGTTGTCAAAGAACATTCACCACATAAATCTCGATTTCGTGATATGAAAAATCGCGACTTAATCGTGGACCGTTGGATCAAGAGGATGCATGGCGAAACATCAGAGCACCATAAAGCTCCTTTTCGAAGTTTCGCCTATCGCGACTTGGAGTGAAAAGAACCTTCACCTAAGGAACAACAAGATGCGAGATCGCGAAAGCGCCTTATGCATAAGGTTGTGGTCACAGCCCTTGGTCACGAGAAGGGAAGGAGTCAGTCTAGATAAGCTCCATTTCGGGGTTTCGGGGATCATGACTTGGAGAGTCTAGATGCCTCATCTCCAGATCCACGAAACATGAATTCATGAAAAGCGCTTTTTTCATAGGTTCTTGCTTATGACCATAGTCATATTGGGGAAGGAGCTAGTGTAGAAAAGTTCTATATCGAAACTTCAGAGATCGCGAAATGAAGCGTCGAGACACTCAGCACAGAATTGCCGAATGCAGAAATGCCGAAATGAATGCAAGATCCCATGGAATCAATCCAACGGTGCAGATGAATTTGAACAATATCGGAGGGCAACTGTAGCACGATATAGTGTAACTGCCAGAAACCACTGATGGTTTCTGCCAGAGGACTCGAAGACACTTCGGAATGACTGACAGAGGAGGTGAAGAATCTATGAGAGGGATGAAGATGTTCGTGGAGGCGATTGACAGCTAATGAGCATTGAGGCCTATAACTTAAATAGATAAGGTGAGTTCGACTTTCACAGAGAAGACGAAGAGTCTCAAATTGCCAGAGAGGCTGAGGAATCTCAGTATAACATATATTGATTCTGGACATGATGGGCGAACCACCAGAGAAGCTAAAGAGTCATGATGATGATCATACAGAGCACTCGAGAGGTGGAGGATAATGGCATAGAGTTAGCATGCAGAGGCATTGCGAACATTGCATGCACAAGGTGCAAAAGAGCTATAAATACACGGTACAGAGAAGAGATGGTGTTGTTGTTGCTATTGGAGTTTCTGTGGTTGCTGCTATTGAAGGTGATTCATGTGTGAAGAAGGAGGAGAGTGCAGCAGCTAAATTTAACAGAAGAGAATCTGTGCAGTGAATGGACATGGTGCATAGAGCATAAAAAGCAGAAGAACAGATAGCGCAAGTCATGTGTGCGGGAAGGCAGTGAGGCAGACAGAGAAACAAAATGCAGCAGAACAATGATGTGTCTGGTAAGCCATTGTTGAAAATTATATCACTGTAATAAGTTTCAGTAGCAAAGATTTATATTTCAGGGAGGTTGGGAGGTGCTAGGGAGGATTGTTGTCCTCAGAGGTTCAAGTGGGTGCTTGAACACAGGGAGTTGTAGCTTCCATCTGGTTGCAGCCAGAGAAACCAAGGTGGCAGGGTGGTGCAAGGGAGAACTCTTGTTCTCTGTTATACAGGTTGGTGCCTGTATGATTGGAAGTTGGTGCTTCCATCTAGTTGGTGTTGGAAACACTCAGGGAGTTGTTGCTTCCTTCTAGTTGGTGCTAGAGAAACCAGGGAGTTGGTGCTTCCTTCTAGTTGGTGCTAGAGAAACCAGGGAGTTGGTGCTTCCTTCTAGTGGGTGCTAAAGAAAATAGAGAGTTGGTGCTCTCAGAAAGTAGCAGCTTGCAAAACAGAGGTTGTAGCCTCATTATGAGTTGGTGCTCATATGTATGATAATTTAAAGAATGTAACTATTACTTATCATATAAAGAAAAAGAGGTTTTTACCCTTTATGGGTTTCCTTAGGAAATATCTGTCTCTGTGTACCTCATGTGTGTGACTGATGCTGAATATGCTATTGCTTACTTCCCTGCACTATTGTGATTGTCCTTCAGTGTTTCTGCAAAGAGTTTAAAAGAATCATAATTGTTTAAGCACAGTAACAACTGATTCACCTCCCCCCCTCTCAGTTGTCCAAGAATTGGTATTAGAGTCGGCCCCTTCTATCTAAGGGTAGATCCTAGAGCTTAAACATGACAAGCCATGAAGGGAATTCAGTCACTAGGCCTCCTCTATTTGATGGAACGAATTTTGCCTTCTGGAAGGTTAGGATGAGAACATACCTAATGGCCTTAGGAGCTGATGTCTCGGATGTAGTAGAGACTGGATACATAAAGCCTGTTGTGCTAGCTTCCAAAGATGATAAGTTAGAATTTATCTTTAATGCTAAGGGAATGAATGCTATCTTGAATGGACTTGCAGAAGTTGAGTTTGTGAAGGTGATGCATCTTCAAACTGCTAAGGAAATGTGGGACAAACTCATTAATAGTTATGAAAGTAATGAGAAGGTAAAAGATGCCCAGCTTCAAACCTATAGAGTACAGTTTGAAAATCTACAGAAGAAAGAAGATGAAACCATTGGGAAATATTTTCTGAGAGTTGAAGAACTAGTAAATGCAATGAAAGCACTTGGTGAAGATAGGTCATTTTGCAAATAAATGTCCACACAAGAAACATGATCAAAACTCTGAAGACGAAGAGAAGCACAAATCAAGAAGATTTGATAAGAAGAAGAGTTTATGTGTAAACAATGATGACTCCTCAGAAGACACCGATAGTGATTCTTCATGTGAAGATAAAGTAAATGACTTCATGCTTATTGGCAAAGAGGATTATAATAATGAAAGCACAGTCAGTGATGAGAATGATGAAGAAGTTGTGGTTGATATGGAAGGAGAACTGATCAGTGCATTGGAAGAGATTGACAGACTCAGAATTAAGAACAAAAAGCAAAAACAATTGTTGATACAGTTTGAGAAAGACAGTAAACAGCCTGATGAAGACTTTGCCCTGCTGAAGGTGGAATTAGAAGAGGCAAGAAAAATCGAGGATATTCTGAAACATCAACTATCAGAAAAGAGGGCAAGATCTGAAGCCCTGGAAGAAGAAGTAGTGAAAACTAGGAAAGAGATGGAGAAGTTTCAAGCCTTGTATAATCAGAATTTGTCAAGTATCAAATCCTCATAAGGATTAGCCAGCATTCTGAATCAGCAGAGGAATCCAAAGCTGAAAACCGGTTTGTGTTATGAAGAGGGATCAAGTAGTGGGAAGCCAGGAAATGAAGAACCCATCAAATTTGTCAAAAGTACAACCAATGACAATAACAAGCCTGCAGAAACAAAGGAAGACAACCAACCACCCAGGACAAGTAAAGGAAAAAGTACCAGGACTGAATCTGTAGAACAAAGAAATAATGCACTCCCTGCTCAAAGACATCATCAACATGAAAGAAATCGATTTTCTCAAAGAAGACAACCATTTTCCAGGTACAAAGAATTTTTCTATGGATATTGTTTCTACTGTTCTAATTTTGGTCACAAAGCTGTAAATTGTTCCTTAAGAATTAGACGTGAGCAATTAAGATTTCCAAGGAATAAATTTCTGCCACAACAAAGAATGATACAACAAAGTAACAAGCCATCACATATTGCAAATTGCCAAATTAAGTCTAGAGACATGCAACTGAGGAGGTCAAGAATTAATAAACAATCAATGAGTAGACAACCCTGCAACAACAACTTTGACCTATTGAACAATGATATTGAATGCTATAACTGTCACAACTTTGGCCACAAAGATGCAAACTGCCATCTCAAGAATTACAAAGTAGATCCAAGAATAAAGTTCTTAGATAGAAAGACTAGCACATGGAAGAGGAAAGATAGTGAAAAATGTGGTCAAGCACTTTCAACTCAAAAACAAAAGGCCTCTGGAAATATAGACAGTTGATGTTCCAAGCACGTGACTGGAGACAAAGATAAGCTATTGTCCATAAGTAAAAGAAAATCAGGAAATGTGATCCTTGAAAATGATGAACCAGGCAAAATCAATGATAGAGGGATGATGAGTTTGAGTAATGACAAAGGAGATGCCTAGTACGTTCTTCTTGTGGATGGTCTGAAACATAATTCGCTCAGTTCAAGTCAAAAGTGTGACAGAGGCAGTGAAGATGTGCTCACATCCAAAGAATGTAAGATAAAGGTAAACTCAGGACAAATGGCGAATAACAGTATAAGAACAAACAATAATGTTGATGTTGAATCCTCCCCTGCAAGTAAAGAAGAAGATTCAGATACAATAAAAGAATGCTCAGTTAGAATTTATCCCACGAAAGAAGTAGGAGAAGAACCATGTCATAAACAGGAAGCAGAAGTCTTGAAGGTTGAGAAGGTAGACACCCAAATCAAGTTCTTGAGCAGATCCATGACTCTGGACAAGGTCTTGGATAGCCAGAGATCACCAAATGACAAATCCGGTATTAGACTCAACAAGGTAGAAATTAGTGCTCCTAAGAAACCTGATATAGGTCCTTCATTTGTGAGAAAAAAAAAGCAGGCGCGAGAGTGGGTGTAGCAGTTTTCTCTTGTGATTGAATATGGACATAAAAACGCTAGATAGAATGCATCATGGAAGAAAAATAAAAATTGCAGTAATAGAGATCGATGAGATTCAATGGGGAGATCCAAGGGCTGTTTAAAAGGTCAAGGAAAGATCTTGTCAAGGAAAGTTAACCTTTTAGGAACAAAGGGGGGAAAATAGTCAGAAGAAGAGAGATAACAGTGACAGGGGGAGTCATCCACTCATGAGAAGATTGATAAAGGAGTCTGAGTAAGAGAGGTGAGCAATTTTGAATTTTCCACAGAGGATATAGTGGAAGCTGAAGATGAATAGGTCCAAGAATCAGAAAGAGAAGACTCTGGTTCAGATACAAATATTTTGCAGGCCTCAAATGAGAGTGTCCATCCCGTCAGGGGGAGTTTGCATTGATTTAATATCTGATACCTTCTAAAATACTGCAATAGCTCAGGGGGAGCATGTTCTCTTTGACATTGATGTCAAAGGGGGAGAAAATAATATCGGTGCCTTTGTTGCCATCAATGCCAAAGGGGGAGATTGTTGGAAATGTTTAACAGGTAGCATATGCTTTTCATTGATGGCAAGTACAACAATGATGATGGCATGAGTACAGGAGGAATGCAACAGACGGGCACCCGAAGTATTTTAGGAAGACGCTACAGAGCAAGCCCGATAAGCTCTGAAGAGATAGTGCAGAGGATTGTTGGCAGGTTATCAGGCAAAGTAAGCTTGTCATTGATGGCAAGATCAGAGTATGCAACGAAGGAAAAACAAGGACAAAGTACGCTCTGGAGGAGAAGCACCAGTGATCACTGGATCTCATTCTGAATTCCCGATGGCCGTCAGATCTGAATGAAGAAAAAAGGAGCGCGCAAATATGGAGGATATATCTCGGGCGTTAGATTAGAGCACATGGTCCGACCACCGTTGGATCGACGAGAACCTGCACGTTATTTAAAGTGCAAGGAGTAGAGGGATCACAAAATCCCGAAAGAAGGAGGACCGTCCATCTTCAGGCAGGACACGTGGAGATAGATAGTTAGTTCGCTGACTAGAGAGTCAAAGGAACAATGTTCCCTAACGTCTCGAAATCGCAATATCTGAAATCACGATTTAATCTCAGCCGTCAGATCAAGGTTGAATCTGGACCGTTGATCCCAGTCCATGTCAAATTTTCAAGGATCGCGAGTTAAACATGTCAAATATTATTATTATCAGGAATCTCGAAATCACGATATGTGATATTACGACTTAATCGCAGTCGTCAGATCAAGATAAGATCTGGACCGTCGATCCGACTCACGTCAGCAAACCACGTCAGCTAGGAACACGTGGCACAACCAGGTAATGACAAGTGTCAGAATGATTCAACATGCCAAGCACATGTAAGTCACGAATCAAGGTGACACATGGCAGTTATTTAACACATGTGACGTCAGCAGACTTACACCATGTCGGAGTTTCGAGGATCACGTGTTGGAGATGTAAAAGAAACAATGCAACAGGAATCCTGATTTAGCGATATGCAAAATCGTGACTTAAATCGTAGCCATTGAATCAAGATAGAATCTGGACCGTTGATCCAAGTCGATTTCGGGGTTTCAAGGATCGAGTGTTGAAGTTGTAAAAGAACATTCACCACAGAAATCCCGATTTCGCGATATGAAAAATCACGACTTAATCGTGGACCATTGGATCAAGAGGACACGTGGTGAAAGATCAGAGCACCATAAATCTCCTTTTCGAAGTTTCGCCTATCGCGAATTGGAGTGACAAGAACATCCACCTAAGGAACAGCAAGATGTGCGATTGCGAAAGCACCTTATGCATAAGTTTGTGGTCACAGCCCTTGGTCAGGAGAAGGGAAGGAGTCAGTCTAGATAAGCTCCATTTCGGGGTTTCGGAGATCACTACTTGGAGAGTCGAGATGCCTCATCTCCAGATCCATGAAATGCGAATTCGCGAAAAGCGATTTTTGCATAGGCGCTTGGTTATGACCATAGTCATATTGGGGAAGGAGCTAGTGTAGAAAATTTATGTATCGAAACTTCAGAGATCGCGAAATGAAGTGTCGAGACACTCAGCACAGAATTGCCGAATGCCGAAATGCCAAAATGAATGCAAGATCCCATGGAATCAATCCAACGGTGCAGACAAATTTGAACAATATCGGAGGGCAACTGTAGCACGATACAATGTAACTGCCAGAAACCACTGATGGTTTTTGCCAGAGGACTCGAAGACACTTCAGGATGACTGACAGAGGAGGTGAAGAGTCTTTGAGAGGGATGAAGATGTTTGTGGAGGCGATTGACAGCTAATGAGCATTGAGGCCTGTAACTAAAACAGAGAAGGTGAGTTCGACTGTCACAGAGAAGACGAAGAGTCTCAAACTGCCAGAGAGGCTGAGGAATCTCAGTATAACATATAGTGATTCTGGACATGCTAGGCGAACCACCAGAGAAGCTGAAGAGTCATGATGATGATCAGACAGAGCACTCAAGAGGTGGAGGATAACGATGCAGAGTCAGCATGCACAGGCATTGCAAACATTGCATGCACAAGGTGCACAAGAGCTATAAATACACGGTACAGAGAAGAGATGGTGTTGTTTTTGCTATTGGAGTTTCTATGGTTGCTGCTATTGAAGGTGATTCATGTGTGAAGAAGGAGGAGAGTGCAGCAGCTAAATTTAACAGAAGAGGATCTATGCAGTGAATGGACATGGTGCACAGAGCATAAAAAGTAGAAGAACAGATAGCGCAAGTCATGTGTGCAGGAAGGCAGTGAGGCAGACAGAGCAACGAAATGTAGCAGAGCAGTGATGAGTCTAGTAAGCCATTGTTGAACATTATATCACTGTAATAAGTTTCAGTAGCAAAGATTTATATTTCAGGGAGGTTGGCAGGTGCTAGGGAGGATTTTTGTCCTCAGAGGTTCAAGTGGGTTCTTGAACACAGGGAGTTGTAGCTTCCATCTAGTTGCAGCCAGAGAAACCAAGGTGGCAGGGTGGTGCAAGGGAGAACTCTTGTTCTCTGTTACACAGGTTGGTGCCTGTATGATTGGAAGTTGGTGCTTTCATCCAGTTGGTGCTGGAAACACTAAGGGAGTTGTTGCTTCCTTCTAGTTGTTGCTAGAGAAACCAAGGAGTTGGTGCTTCCTTCTAGTTGGTGCTAGAGAAACCAGGGAGTTGGTGCTTCCTTCTAGTGGGTGCTAGAGAAAACAGAGAGTTGGTGCTCTCAGCAAGTAGTAGCTTGCAAAATAGAGGTTGTAGCCTCATTATGAGTTGGTGCTCATATGT
>JASDQU010345864.1:0-12418 GCA_032191745.1 Picea mariana
CTCTACAGATATTCTTTCCCACTTCCTCACACAGAAGAATCATTTGGAGTCTTCTCGTAAACTCTGTTGCTCAGAGGAGGCTAATACATCATCTTCATTTCTGTTCTCATGATGATGCACCCAACACTTTGGGATTTCACACGTTCACCTTGTGCTCAGCCACAAGCACATCCTAACTCAACAGATCGCCTTTCCCACTGGATAATCATTTGGAGTTATTCTCAACTCTCTAAATGGAGGAGTTCATCTCTAAATTCCCAGCGTTGTCTCAGGAAGGAACCACGTACCCTTCTTAGGGATTTCTCTCAGGTTTGTAAGCTAAGAAAAAGAATTCACATAGCTGCAATGATCCACACCTCACAGGTTTGTAATCTGGAGAATGTCTCACATAGCTGCAATCATCAACAGTTTTTAGTTCCCGGCCTTCTCTGTATTTCACTAAGTCCCCTGCTCGAACCTTCAATAGAATTTAGCCGAACAACATGCATGAGTAACTTCTTAGCAGAAGATTGGGTGTGTAGTTTGCTGGGAACTTGGGTCTCCTTGGGCTTCTTGATCAACCTCGTCCTGCCTCTTTTCCAGGGTGTTGGTTGTTGGGATGATGAGTCTTCTATTTCTTTTCCTTTTACTGCGGCCTCTTCCATTCTTGCCCCCGCATTGTGAAATGTTCTTTCCCTTGTGGGTAGAGGGAAGTCTCCTTTGGGGTCCTTGGGGATGTCGGCTAAAATCAGAAATGAATCCCAGTGTTTTTCCATCCGTCTCAATTTCTTGACTACCAACAACTTAATCAATGATATACAAAATAAGTTCTTCTTCAGCTGGTCAGCTTCGACCCGGACGTTGTTTGACATCCTTTCTTGGATTCGATACAAGAAGAAAGGTAAGTTGAAAGTACTTTTCCCTGTGAAATGCATTAGCATCCTGATGCGATGTAGGTATATTCTGTCAGACCTTCTTTCATAGGTGAAACACCTTCTAATCACCTTTAGGAGCTTTTGGAAAGGCTCCCAGAGATTACAATTCGGAACGCCCGCTCTGATTTTCCCGATCAGGCAGTTTTTCTTGATAAAGTCTTATTAGCATAATACGTCCAAAGGCATGCCCTTAGACCACCTCTCACCGCATGGAGGGATCTCTGTCATGGCAGACAGAGTTTCCTCCGTCACCCTGAATGTGATTTTTGAAATGGTCACGTGAAACCCATTAAATATGAGAGCAAACTGTTCAGCCAGTTCCGCATTGTATCCTTGGATCTTATCACAGTAGCGCATGCATATGACCTATTTAAAATATCCTCTGACATTCGGATCTTCATTGATAAATGCTAAGTTCTGAGGTTCAGACCTTACGACTCTGCCACTTGGCACCTTCTTCCTTATGTCTTGGGATGTTGTCATGATGCAAATGTGTATTTGTTTCGCATGCATGGTATTGAATGATAACACCCTCTTTGCACAACAAATGCAGAATGATATACTTCTTCAAGACCTGTTGGAATGGCAGTGATAGAAACTTTGCGCGGAAAGAAAAAACAACTCTAGGAGTACATTGCGCGGTCGCCAGGCGCTATGAAAACTTTTGGTGCAGAAGGATGTCGACATTGTCATAAACGACCACGGTGGGCTTGTCATAGTAGGGAAGCGCAACATAAAATTTTGGCGTGGTGGCAAGGCACTGAGATACTTGTGGCGGGATAGGGAATTTGGATGCGGAAAGAAATTATGTGCAATAGGAAAGAACTCTGAAGAAGAGAGGCTGACTGCGAGAAGAACTATCGCCCAGTGCACTAGCTCACAACAAAATCCAATGGGATTCAAACCATAACTAAAAATTAAGGAGACGTGGAAAATTTGAATGAATGGACTCACCACATAACCGATGGCAATCGACTTTCTCACAACGAAAGGACCCAGGACTTGCAGAAAAAATCACAAACAATGCACCAACTCGGATGGCAAAGGAGAAACACGCAGGCTGACTGGTATTTATACTTGAACGGGTGAGGGATGGAATCATGGTAGAGGACGATAAATCCATGGTGAAGAGAAGTTTGGAAGCAGGCTGAATATTTGCGCAGCAAAATTGCGCGACGAGTACACTTTGAAGTGTGCAAAGTACAAATGATAAGAGTTGCAGAGTATATGCAATATGAGCGTCATGATTTCTTAACCTTTCTGACTTCATAATTAGGTGATGATGGTCATTATATCTGTCGACGTGACCTTTATTCAAACAACTTTCCTTGACCTTTGGCACTTAAATTCCCTCTTTCTGACAGGACTCGACCTTTTGGGAAAAGGACCTTTACAAGTCGCACATGACTAATTATGATGCCCTTTCCCAACTCCAAGGGCCAGACCCGCCACTTGTTGACTTCGACCCATTCGTTATTCAGTACCTGACTTCACATGATTTGACACATGAACTACGAATCATCTAGGACTGACTCTTACTGAAAAAATTGCGGTGCTAACATCTTCCATACACCAAGGTATATGGGGAATTTCTAGTACTATCTTTTGTTATAAGACGACCTTGGCATAGTGCATCTATCAATTTCTTATGCCAGTTTTTATGGTTGGATTTAATAGTCTTTTTGAGGATTTGAATAAATGTTTTGTTTGTTGACTCAGCCAAATTGTTTCCTTGTGGGTAGCAGTTGGATGATCATCCCATGATGATCCTATATTCTCCACAGAAATTTGTAAATTTTGACCCGATGAAGATTGAGCCATTATCAATTATGAACATTTCTGGTATGCCAAATCTGGATAGGATATTTTTCTTTTAAAAAATGGATCAACTGCTCTGAATCTGCATTTCTTAAAGAAACAACTTCTTATCACTTGGTAAAATAGTCATTTGTAGTGATAATGTAAGCATGTCCTTTACTCGACTTTAGATTTATTGGACCAATCACATCTAGGCCCCATTGTGCAAATGGTTTCTCTATTGTTATAGATTGTAATGTCATTGTGACTCTCTTCATTTTCCCTAAAAATAATTGACATGGAATACATTTTCAAATCATTTCATAAGCATCTTTGAATATAATCGACCAGTAATAACCAATCCGAATGATTATGTGAGTCGTGACAACTAACAAAAAAAATTCATCACAAACCCCACTATAAAATTCTTGAAGTATTTTTTTGGACTTTGGATAATCTAATCATATCAATAGAATCCCATCAAAATTTATCCAAAACAAAACTCTTGAGACCATTACATATTGGTTTGTTTTCATTTTCAAAGCTCTCCTTTATTTAGAAGACATTTCAGGAGGAAATTGGCCATATTTCGAATAAAAAATTATGTCAATATACCATTCTAATGTTGTTAAATGTGTTTCTTGTATTACAATGTAAAATCCTTTGGGAGGAGAGTTGTTCATAGCTTCAATTCCAGTCATGAATTTACAAAATCCATGCCCCTTGACAACTTTCAAAGGTTTAATATCCAAAACATATTCTTAAAGCTTTGCTAACCAGTTTGCCCATCTACCCTCTCTGAGTTGTTGATTGAGCAACATCTTTATTGGTGAATCTGGAACATAGGAAATGATGTGAACTAACAAGATATAAGTCATGAAGTGGGATATTTCCTTGACCATGGAAAAATTTTTCTTTTCAATTATTGAGTAATTCAGTTCATAATCATACAAGGTCTTACTCATGAAAGCAATTGGAAGTTCTTCTGCTTTTTCATTTTTCTAGGTAAGGATGGAGGCAATGGTTTTTTCTGAAGCGAATGAGTACAATAGAAATTATTTATCAAATTCAGGGATGACAATAACAAGGGAGGTAGTAATGGAATGTTTGATTTATGTGAAATCTTTTTAAATATTTGGTGTCCATTCAATTTTTTTATATTTATTCAATAGTTTATTTATTGGCTTGAAAATTGTAGGATAATCTGGAACAAACTTTCGAACAAATTTTATTTTACCAAAGAAATATTGTACTCATTTTCTTGATGTAGACGGGTTTAGATTATTTATTGTGTTAACTCTCTCTAGATCAATGTATATTCCTTATTTTCTTACAATGTGACCCAAAAGATTTCCTTTTGATATGACAAACAAACATTTTTTTGGATTCAAATATATTCCAAACATTCTACATCTTTCAAAGACTTGTCTGAGATGCTTCAAATGTCTTTCTCTTAGTTTTGAATGAAATGTCAAGTCATCTTGGTAATCTGCCATAAATTTTCTAATTATATCTTTGAAAGCATGGTCCAACGCTCTTTGGAATGTTGAACCTACATTATTTAATCCAGAGGGAATTCGAACATAATCATACGTCCCCCATGGTGTTATAAATGTAGTTTTTGGTCAGTCCTCCTCAGCTACAAGAACTTGATTATACCCTGAAAATCCATCCAACATGGACATCAATGCAAAACCAATGGCATGTTGCAACAACATCTCCATATTGGGGATTGGATAGTTATCTTTGACACTTTCTCGATTACGATCTTTGAAATCAACTCAAAGTCAAATTTCCACATTCTTCTTTCTTACCACCACAGGATTGGAAATCCATTCTGAGTGTTTGATTGAAAAAACTTTACCATCCTTTTTAAGTTTTTCGAGCTCTATTTTCACCAGAGGCTTTATCTTGGGATTTATCATTCTCAATTTTTGCTTATAAGGTTTTGATTCCTCTTTGAGTGGTATAACATGCTGGAAGATAGATTTTCATATTCTTTTAAGTCATCATAACTCCAAGAAAAGATGTCCTAAAATTATTTGAACAACTGAGTATATTGTTCAATTCTTCAGTGGTGCAACTAGTACCAAGATTTATATACTTTGGAGAATCATGAGTACGTTGATTTTATGTGTCTCTTGAAACTTCCTAACCGATGGTTCTTCTTTTGGATCCAAAATATTCATTTGATCATCTCTTGTAAAAATAGATTCCAAACTGACATAATTCTTTGGAGTGGGTACACAATTTTGATCATAAATTTCCTTTTGAGGATCTTGGCTCTCTTCTAAATCATATAACATCGAGTCATTATCAGTGAGGAAGTTTGCAATATGTTCATCATTATCAAAAACTAGCCAATATTTTTTATTATGAGGTATTGAAGGCCGAAAAATTGTCTTGACATGAAAAGTACTTTGATTCTGAGAATCATTTGAATTGAAGAGAGATGTAGCTACTTCCAGTGAATCAATTTTTTGATTATTTTCTCAAGGGATGAAAGAGAAATTAAAAGAGTTAAAATAATCCATGAGTTCACATATTCTTCTTGCATAATGTTTCAATTTTTCTTTCTTGATTTTTTATTTCTTCTTGATATGTTTGGTAACCAACTCCGAATCACCAATCACCACTAGATTTTCTACTTTCATTTGAAGGGCAAGAATCATTCCTTGAATCAATGCTTCATATTTGACTTCCGTGTTGGTACACGGGAAATCTAATCCGATAGCATGTGGATAGATACCAAATTGAGTAGATACCAATTGAGAAATTTTAAAAACAATACCAACTCCATTTCTAGACTTAGAACAAGCGCCATCAAATGACACTTTCCAAAAACCTTGGAAACAAATTTCTTCATCTTTTTTAAGTGGATTTCTTTGCTCTGTACTCAAAACAACAATCTAGCATCGACATAATTTTGCATTACTTTATTTTATTTTTCCTTAAATGATATTGGCTTTCTATGCTCTCGAGGAACTTGAATCATAGTCCCATCTTTATTTGGAAGAACCATGCAACTTCCACCATTCATGATATACCCTTCAATTAATGAGCATCGGTCTCTTCCTAAGACAACACCATATGTTGGAGGTAAATCCACAAGTATGATAGTGAAGACTGTTGTAATATGAGGTGTTGCACTTATCCATGCACATAAATGTTTTATTTCACCATAAGTTGGGAATTTTATTGAATCTATGGAATATTTGCTTTCATCGGTTTCATAGTATTTTGTACATTCCATTTCAAGAGTTTCCATCATTGATAGTGGCATGATATTGTTAGTGGATCCACTATCCACCGAAAAATTGTGTAATGTGAAATCATGATTTTATATGGATATATAAAATGGTGGGACTTTTCCCCTCGGCCAAAAGATTTTCTCTTTGTTGAGGTATATTGATTACCTCTATGAATGGTGAAGTAATTTGGAGCTTGGATAACTCATCAACCAGATTATAATTCATTTGCAGTGGAGTCTTTGTTTTATTAACAACTGGTTGTTGTTTTTTTGTTTATGGAGCATTAGATTTTTCCTTTTCTTTTTCAATATGTTCCCTTGTCTTGAATTTATTTACTTGTGTTATAGTCTGAACAACATTGTCTTGTGAACACTCAGTATCTTATTTTTCACCAAAAATATAAAAATATGACAGTTCTTCATCCATTTGTACTGATTCCAAAACTTCATCTTGGTTGATGCATGTTTCTTGATAAAAAAAATTCAACATTTTCTTCTTCTACAATTTCTTCTAACACAACAACATTAGGATTTGGAACTCTAGGTGATCTTGGTCTATGTTATTCAATTATCTCATTTCTTATTCTCTAATCATGTAATGGAGCTCTCATGTTCGGATTTGGTGGAATAAGATTTTCATCTCTCTTGAGTTTAGCAATCTCATTTTGCATTTGTCTAATCATTCTACTCATCCGAGCCATCTCTAAATTTTGTCTTGTTTCTTGGGCAACTCAAGGATCATTTATCACATTTGGGGAAATCCTTAGAGAATTCCTCCCACAATTGCTCGATTCTCATAACTTCTCGAAGTAGATGGTCCTTGAGGTGATATTGATATACTGGTCATTTGTCTTTGCAATTTTCCAAGAATGATCTCAGGATTAGAATTGATCTCTAACATGTATTTTCCATTTGTGTTTCCTTCTGGATTGCTTCATTTAAATAATTTATTTGTGAGGCTCTGATTGCATAATTTACATTTGAAGGCATGACATTCTTATAACATCTGAAAATGACAGGATGATTTGGTAGTTGGGATTCTCATATTTGATTCAATGTCTTAAAGAATCATAAATTTAAATATGTGTTTCTTTCCCCCATTTTCAGATGGATTTGGGTAAATAGAGTAAGCAAAGTATGATATACAAAAGGTGGTGCATACATAGTCATGAACATACTTTTTAAATCATCAAATGAACCAATTGATTGAGTTGGGAGGGAAAGTTACCATTCATAGGTTGGACCTATCAAAGTTTGTAGAAAAATATTGACCATTACATCATCATTTTCAATCAAATGAATAACACAGATGCTTAAAAATTGATCCATATGTTTTTTTGGATCCATAATCGCATCACCTGAAAATATAGGCAATACTCCTTAAGGCAGGGTTGGAAATGTGTGTTGTTCTCCATGTAAATTGAGTGGGATGGACATAGCCCTTCATCTGAGATTTCTTTGTTTGTAATTTCTTTCTTTTTCTTCATTAGGATTTTCATTTCTTTATTCTTCTCGATCACCCATGATTAGTATTTCAATTTTTCGAATCTCAAAATTTGGGCAATTTCTTAAGTGGCAAGATTCTTACTTTTGCTTTTTGTTAATGGACCCTTATATGATTCCAACTTTTCTTAGATCTACATCTATCTTCTTTGTCTCAAGGATATTTCTCTTTCTTCTTCTTGGGAAAGGACTTCCCAAGTTCTTTCAAGTTCAGTGTTGGCGCGAGATTGGAGACTAGGGTTATCTTAATTTACCAACAAAGGTATCATTGTAGTCTAGCAGCGTTGGCACTTTCAATATTCCATAAGGGAAGGAGGTCTCACCTGAATCACAGCTGATATAGGTGTGAGAGTGAAGGGAGTCAAATATAACACCTAGGTGGGAGCATCGCAGCCCAAACAGATCTAAGCATGTGAGTATAAAACGTTGTAAACATACAACATAACTAGAACAGAAGATTCAGATGCATAACCCGTGGACAAATTCCTCTGGTGAGAGTATTCCCAAGCATTAATTGAACAAGTAAAATAAATGAGATAATACTTGCGCAGATGAAGGTCTTAGCATTCACACACAATTAAACAAATTTTTATCCCCAAATAACATTTCTCGTCTTTTCATTAGCCAGATATCAAGACTAGTATACAATAGTTGGATCTTATATGAGTGGAAGCTCTGTAATTACATTTCACAATTGGTTTCATCACAGCCTTGGAAACAATACTAAGACTAAATACATTACAGATACAACTCTCAGTACATAAACTAGGGTTGAGATAGCTCAAGGTTCTACAATTGAAAAACTTCCACATCTATAACAGTAATCATAGCATTAACAACACTATCAGCGTCAACATCTGCAACAGCCTTGTCCCATTTCATAAGTCCTTGTCTTATAGATTTCCATGGGACTTCTTGTTTCGTCTGTTTCAACTTCTTGATTCTACATCTTCTTGGTTTCTGCTAGAAGGTTTCGATGATTTCTCTTGTTCCTTCAATCTAGTGGACAACTGCATTCATCACTAGTGCTCTAATTTATCACTTTTCATCGCTCAGATCCTTTGTAGGTGCATTGTGTTTTTCCGCAACACACTCTAACTACCACAACACTAGATCTTTCAAAATTGATGGTCCAACAAGGCCCCGACCACAACCCTTGACTCACCCTGATTCAAGTCTCTCCTTCCTTTTTTTGTTCCCATTCAAACTAAGGCTCTAACTTAGGGACAATTTGAACCACCTTTTTCCTAAACCTATCATACCAATCAACACGATATTTCCACTTGTGCATCAAGATCGAAGCTCCAAAAATGAATTCTTATGCTGCATTAACATCCAGGACTGAGGGCTTCGTCTCCATCATTTTTTCCCATTTAGAGTCTTCCACTGCGTAAAGTTGTTGGATATTAACGTAGGTGTCCTGGACTGCTGGCTTGAACTCCCAAAGTTCCTTCTTGGTAGCCTGATTGGTGTCATACAAAGCATCTATGCATTCATTGGCCCTTTGGATTTCAACAAATTTAGCACTCTGCTCAATGGGATCGGTGATCAACTTCATCTCTTGGTTCATCAGTCAGTTATGGGCTCAAAGGTCCTCCACTAGTTTAGTGCGATGCTCCAGTAAACCAACCCATTCATTGACTAGCTCAAAGAGGTGACTACACTTTGTAACCCATTGATGTAAAGAACTATGCCTAGCATCGCCCTCTACAACAACCTTGGAGATTTTCTCCAGCATATCCATGGGATACTCTCATTCCTTTAGCCAGATAGCCTCTATTTGTGGTTAGAGGTCCTGAGTCATATCTTCCACATGGGTCCATGCCTCAACCACAAGCTCAAATCTATCTATTAGCACAATCTGGTTGTAGTCTTCTGGGAGTTCAGGCACTAGATTGCAAAAGGTAGGCCAAACATCATTGATCATGCTATACATTGCTTCAATAGTGGAATCAATGGTTTCCTGTATGCCTCGTTCATAATTTGTTGTTCCGTTAGTTGAAGTAACTCTCTTTTTCAACTAGTCAGCCTGATGTACTAAGTCTTTGTTTGCATGTGTTACAACAAAAATTCTTTATTCTAGTTGATCTGCAGAAGTCCTCACAAGCTGCAATAGTTGAGGTGTATCCCAAGCAGATAGATCACTACTCATAGTAGCTAGAATTAATGGGAGTCATGTCGCAAGTGGTTGGCCACTTGCAATGGATTGTTCAGAAAAATTGGGAGTACCTGCACCTTCTAGTGTAGGAGATTGAGCTTTACAGCTTCTCGCAAGCCTAGACTATACTTCTGGTGGTATTTTTGCGACAATCCCTTATTGCTCTAGATAGATCTCTAGTAGAGAAATACATTATTGCAGGTTTTTAAAAATTGGAGTGACTTATTCCTTTAAGGAAGTCGTGCTCTATGTGGAATAGGTGTCGTCTTGGCCATTGAGTGGGTCATTGAATATGTTCACTGTTAGGACCCTATAATGTACCTTTTTGTTCATACTTTTTGCCTTCATTACATCCTTTTCCCACTCACATTTAACCTACATTATCACCTTAACCTATTTTCCCAAAGGTATATAACGTTTCTTCTCTTTGCTATATGTTTAATTTGTTTTACATGTAAATTTACATTACTCTCATACTTAACCATTAAATATATAATTGCTGAAACAGTTTGAACTGCAGTTAACATATTGTTGTTGCTTGAAGACCACGTTGTTGAAACAGTCAACAGTACACAAATTCCGTTGCTGAAACAATCCGGGATTTGCAACGCTGAAAAAGCATTTCACATACAACAGCAACAAGAAGGAGCTGTTACACTGGCCGCAATAGTCGTACCTTAAGCCAGCACCAACCATCGTTGTTGCTTGAAGACAACGTTGTTGAAACAGTCAAACAGGACACAAATCCCGTTGCTGAAACAGCCCGTGATTTGTGATGTTGAAACAGTATTCTACAAACAGCAGTAACAAGAAAAGATAAATAAAGAAGTTGTTACACGGGCCGCAACAGTTGTAACTCAAGTGATCTGAAAATAGAAGGCTAACTTGTTATGCTATGCAAGCACCCTCTACTTCATTAAAATAAAACTTTACAGGACCTTGCTTCATGTGTATAAATATGCAAGATAAACTTATGTGTTAAGTTCATGTATCTTCTTGTAAATGTCTATGTGTGAGGAATTGTTCTTTTAGATGATTAAATATGTACTTAAAACAAATACATAGCAACACAACTTGCAGCAAATAAACCATCAAACTCACAACAAGAGCAACATGATAAAGGAGTTCACCCCCCTCCGGGCTACATCTCCTTGAGCCTCCATCAATGGACTTGGCTCTCTGGGATTAATTAGTCAAAATTTCTTTTACAAGATGCTACTCAACTCCAATGGAAAAACATACTGTACCATTTAGATCAGAACACATAAAAGCCCCAAAAATGACTAATAGAACTCTGAAAACGGATCATAGCTCATACGGGCATGACCTCTTCTACATGTGGCCATAAGCTTCCCTGAACTTCTCTTTGGAAAAAACACCTATAAAAGTTCTCAACGGCCTCTGAAACCTATCCTAATGTGTTCAGAGCATATCAATTAGCCAAAAATGATTATTCAATCACAGAAAACAAACATAGGCTCACCAAACCATGTTCTTGATCAATGAGGGCTTCAAGCTCCCTGGAGCTTGCTGAAACTTTAACGGTGAAAAACTTGCAGAAGAAGTTTTCAAATGGCCTTGAAAACAGCACCAATGGATCCATCACGTCCAAAAACCCCTAGTTGGGCTTTTACGGCACCTCAATCGGCCAAAAGATGAAGAAGTTAGCCTCCTCCATTTTTCTCCTTCAAGCTTTCTGAAACGGGTTCGCCAAAACGCACCTCTGTGTGCATGAACCAAGAACACGCTCCCAAAATGCGTTAAAATCTGGCACCGGGCGCAACCGTACCAACAGTGCAAACCGTAGAATGGTTAGGGTGCCTCCAGCCCCTAACCGCCTAACACTCGGGCATATGGCCATAGGACCGCGCGCATGGACAAATAGGTGGTTAAACCGTTACCAAACCGTGCAACTAACCCCCGTGCTCCAAGTCATATGGCACATGGTTATATGACCAAGGGTTAATTTTAAATCGCGCGCGCACATTATTCAATGGTGTAAAACTTTGGGTTATAGTTCCAAAACCTCGCGCCAAACATCCGTGAGCATACATTAATATATGGTTGTATAATTTATGTTTTGCAAATCCACGCCAACTGTCGAATTATATGCCATGGTTATATGCAAAGAACACACGACCATGGGCCGGGGCTAAGCCTCGTTCCGACCCCCGCCCAAATATACAAATATTTGAATTAAAATACATTGCAAAAGGTTATATAGTAAGAAACATAGTGTAGGCGGATTGGTAGGGAGGTCTTTGTTAGAACTTTGCATAGTGGAGGGAGGTCCCGGGGTCTAACCCCGCAGACTCCCATTACTTTTTATACAAGAACCATATGAACCAAAAATGAGGGACACGTGGCGCCTCCAGATTGGGCCACGTGTTCTCACACCATTCGCCAGGTACAAGACACATGTCAACACCTGATTTGTCAACATCAACCAATGAAAATGCCACATCATCCACCTGCCACATCACCATACGGATGGTACGGCCCTGTCACGTCACCATACGGACTGTACGGACAGGTACAGTCAGCATCCAAAAATTTTGCATGTTTGCCTTGGCGAACAGATCGCGATAACTTCTCCATACGGACTCCGTTTGAGAAAGTAAATATACCGCCGGAATTAGAAAGACGAGACGGACGCAATGGCACCATTTTCATCACATTCCGAACACTTTGAAAATTGAGAAAAAATTTGCCCCCTGGTCCAGATTTTGATCACACCTTCCCACTGAAAGGCTTTTGGACCCACAAAAGCTTATCTGTCTGCTTTCAAGTTATATC
>JASDQU010345866.1:2037-12418 GCA_032191745.1 Picea mariana
TATATATTTCCTAAATATGAATTTATGTATGAAGGAACTTGCGAGTGATGAGAGTAATCATCAAATAGATAAGGATATAATGGAAAATAAGTTTCAGAGCATATATAACTAAACATTTCTCTATTATTTAAATGACCATCAATATCACAGTTTAATTCCTCAATGTTCAATTCAACACAACTAGTGTTAACATTGAACTCGTCATTATCTACAACGATTCCAAAGGTGACATCAATTTCTTTTGACACATTCTTACATACCTGAAATTGTGTATTGTCATGTTCTAACCTAGGTGATTGAACAATATTTTCAATATTATCAGTAAATTCAAAAGAATCAAACTCAATATCTTCTGTAACATGCATATTATGAAAAGAATGATCTTCATGTCCAACATAATTTTCTTGTCTCTATATACAAAGAAGAGAGAAAAAATGGAGAAGATACTGAAATAAATATTTAGCAGAATTTGTATAATTAAGATGGAATCTAAAACAAATTAATCCAAATCTGCGTGAAAAATATTCCACGGACTCTCACCTTCATACTTACGCAAATTTTCCAATTCCAAACACAATTCGTTGTAATGTTTGTCCTCATGGGAAGCAAGAAATACCTCCATGAATTGTTTCCATGAGTGAATTTAACACCTGAAACCAAATTATGATTCTTCCTCTTAAGGTAACAGTAAAAAGTTTGTAGATGTCACTCTCATCATTTATACCCAAACTATTGAAGATCCAATTAAACCGAGAGATATGACGAAAAGAATAAATCTCACCTTCTCCATTTAAGCTCAAACTTAATTATTGTCTGTCTATGAATACTTCCAACAATCTTAGGTAGACTGAAAGCATGTTCCAAAATAGTAATAGGGGCCATTTCAAAATGAAAAAATTCAAAGAAAATTCTCAAAAGGGATTATTTGCTGGATCACCCTCCTTCTAGAGCCAATTGTTGATAGGTGGGAAAATTCCTCCTGCAACAGGGGATAACTACCCGATCACAAGTCCCAATTAGACTTGTTTTTGTTTGGGATGGTAGTTTCCAACCAAGTCAGTGGGCTCGGTTTTCCACTTAACAAGTTTTGTCTTTGAAAAGACACTTAATCTTTTAAGCTCTAATCTAAATGATTCTAGACTTGTAGAAAATAAATCCTAACTACCAACCATATCTCAATTGAGAGAAAAAAATAATTTTGTGTAGATGAAAATATTGATTCTTTAGATTTCAGAAGGAATTCTTAATATGAAGAATAATTAAGTACAATAACTATCACTACTAGAAATAGATGGAAACAATTATATCCACACTTTAGAATGATAACAAAATCGGAGCATCAAATACAAGTAGGTATGATAGTTGATTAATCTTTTATAAGGAATTCTTCAAGCAAATCAATTGTAAATGAAAATATATAGATAATAATTAATCATAAGAATACTATTTAATGATAATTAGAATATCTTCTATTTGAAATGCAATATTATTCCAAGCTCAAAGACAAAGGAAAAAATGCACATAAGACTTAAAGAAATAGTTTGCAAATAATTAACAAGAATGCAATCATTTGCAATTTCACATTTACTCACAGATGAGCTTGTTTAAAGATTGAGTTTTCCAAATTTGATTCAAATTGATAAGAATAAAAGTTTGATTCTCCAATTTCCAACCTTAAGAGAAATTTTAATAGATGAATAAAACTTGGTAAAAATACTGAGGATCCTCTTCTTTTATGATTTCTTGTACAAAAGAAAAACTAAAATTTTCCCGGTAAAAGGAATCCACCAGGTCGCCTCTTGATTTCTCATGCCATCTCCATTCTCCAATTCCTGCCCCTTGCCATCAAGCATGCACTCATGCTTCTTTTATAGGTGTATGAGTTTGTTTTCCTTAATCTTGATTTTAGGCCTCAAATCTTCCATTTTCCATACAATCTAAACCATAAACTATTTTTATAATTAAAATTAATACTAAAACTCTAATATAATAATAAAAATATACTTAAAATAAAATAAAACTTAAAAAACTAAACTAAACAGAAAAGTTAAAAATTAAATTAAAACTATACAATCTAACTAAATAAAATAAAAGAATAAAACTTAGGCGCGAATCAACCATCTTAAAATTTGGCTCTTGGTTAAATTATTTCTATACGCCAAAATGCCCAATTAATTCAATAATGCACCAAATACCGAACCTTGATGAAACCGATGAAACGTCACGACAATCCAATTACAAGAAAATCAAAGCATGGATTTAATTTATAAGTTCATATGAGCATGCACACCATGTTTAAAAATCAAAAGACTAAAAAAGCGTAATCATGATTCTTGTGAGAAAATGTGACGAAACAACTCACTTTCATGATGCAACGATCCCATCATCAAAATCATAATCATTAATCTAGATAATGTAGTTTCACTAATGATTTTGTTCCTACAACATTACATCACCAAAACATCATGGTATAAAGATAAACCCAAAATAATTCATGATAAGAAGCATGCAAACCAAACCATGAAAACATGAAAAACTATCAAACCAATCCTTCTAAGTTAAGCAAAATGAAATCAAATGCAACTATAGGCAAAAAAAATTTCAAAATTTTAATGAAGACCCCTTTATTTTTGTAAAATTTAGGGGGAGCTATTGAAGCCTCAACAAGTTCATGCTTTGATTTTTATTTGCAAATGACAATGGGATTTCTCTCATATGAATTCAAAGTCCCCTATGTCACAACCAAAATTTTCAAGTACTTGTTAGCAACATATAATGTCCATATTAGAAAATCATAATTATTTAAGCATTATTTTAATACTTGTGATTAAAAGACCTAAAAACATATGACATATCACCAATCTCTCAATTTGTTTTTTTAATAGGACAAGTTAGTTCGTTTTGGTATATGAAAAAAAGAAGACTCCTTCCATTTCAAATATCAACAACATATTCTAACTAATATTAACTACCATATGCACTATTTCCACATATATGCACTATTTCCACATATATGACATTAACATAAATGCACTTCAACACTTTATTAATTAATGACATTGAAATGTGATATTTGAAATCATTTAAAAAAAACACTTGCTATCTATTATCAATTTTTTCATTTGTCTACACAAGGAAATTTGGAAAAATAATTAAAAGTAAATTGAAAAATTATGTAATTATAATGACCCAATTCAAGAAATAAAATAATTATATTTCAACTCTACATACAATCAAACAATTTTTTTTTTTTTTTAACATATTTTAATTTTTTAATTTTAAGAGTGATAAATATCAAAAGGCACTTTAAACTTGCATACAACAAATGAAGAAAAATTTAATAACTTAGTATCTCAATACAAATAAAAGAAATAATAATATTTTCTTTTTCTATGAACTATGCACCAAACTATTAATCCTTATATGAAATAGACGTTAACATAAAACTAAACAAGGAAAAAAAATATAGAAATAACACATCACATGTATAACGAGGAGTGAGGTGAACTTAAAATTTGATCAAGGCTACGATGTATAAAAAATTTAATACATCACACGCACATATAATGACCAAGCATTTATATTATAAACCTAATAATCATGTCTATACATGAAACATATGCTAATCATTTTAAGGTACCATTGAATATTACGAAATATACTTCAAAATATCTTGCACATTAGGTGCATTTCTGATTTTTTCCAATATTCTTTATAGATTAGTTATCAACCACTAATCATTTTAAGGTACCATTGAATATTACGAAATATACTTCAAAATATCTTGCACATGAGGTGCATTTCTGATTTTTTCCAATATTCTTTATAGATTAGTTATCAACCACTTATCGTCTTGGTTTTTTCCATCGAATGAAATAGCAAGAATCACATTTTTTTTTAATTTCTTAAGTAAATCGTAAACTATAATAGTGTTAGTTTCATCATATTGAGTATATGTTGTCTACACTTTATTCAATGGTTTATTCAATGGTTTAGTCAACAAAAAAATTGTTGGGTTGTCTATAATATAGGTATTCCAATAGAGAATGAACATCTTTGGTAACCATTCACACAACTAGATAAAATATCAACACATTGATGTTTTTATGTGGTAGGGAAACATCCATGACCCTAGCCAATGTGACCACTTGGAGCTATTTATTAATAAAAAAGAAAAATATTATAGAGAGATTTACAAGAGAGTTTCTCACAATTGATCATTGGAAAATGACCATCCATGATATTTAAATAGAGATGATGGACCAATTGAGTGTTAAGCGACATATCAATGTATCCATTAAGATCAAGGAGAATATGAGCCGTTATATCACTCTATGTCGAGAACATATCGTGACCAACATATTTCCTAACTGCAAATGCATATTAAAGAAACACACTTTTACCTAACGACACATTAGGCCAAGTTGATCTTAACTAACTCCTGGGTGTCTAAATATCCTAACATCCCCCCTAGATCCTATCCCCCCTTAATGACAAATTCTTGAACATCTAACATAGATCGAAGTTTGGAAAACTTCGCTTCTGTAAGAGACTTTGTGAAAATGTCTGCAAATTGATCTTTTGTAGGGAAACATAACACTTCAATAACTTGATTACGAATGAGATTTAATATGAAGTGCACATGTATCTTGATGTGTTTTTTGCACTAATGTTGAACTAGGTATTTGGTGAGCTTGATGGCACTCTGATTTTCGCACCATAGGGTTGTTGGATGTTGCTGCTAGAATTCAAACTCTGAAAGGATCTATCGAAGCCACAAGGCTTCTTGACTTACATTAACCACTACTTGATACTATGTTTTTTATGAAGAAAGAGAACTAGCATGTTGTTTCTTACAGGCCCAATTCGAATCAATGAAATCAACCAACAAATGATTCCCCCTTGAGTTGTAATGTATCCCTAACTGAACTATACCCTAGACATACTGAAGTATCCTTTTAGTTTCTTTCCAATGGATTTCATGGGATTTTTTCATATACCAAGCAAAAATAACAATGACAAAGGAAATATCGGAACGAGTATGAGTCAAATATAAGAGGCTACCAACTAATTGACAATACAAAGTGGAATCAACTTCAGGAGAATTACAAGTGGAAGCAAGTTTGAGACTAGATTGGAAGGGAGAAGGGGCTGGTATAGTATCATCCATGTGAATGTGGTGAAGAAGGTCACATGCATACTTATACTGGGAAAGAAAAATTTCTTCCTTGGTTTGCAATAATTGGAGGCCAAGGGAATAATGAAAATAGCCAAAGTGTATCATTTCAAATTTATTTTTAAGGCTGGATTTCACATAGGTCAAAATTTTTGGGTCACCGCTAGTGAGGATAAGGTAATCAACATAAAGAACAAGGATTATGATATGGCTTCCTACTTTCTTGGTATAGACATTAGGGTTAGAATGACATCTAGGAAAGACAGTATCAAGAAGAAAGTTGTCCATTTTGGCATATCAAGCTTGAGGAGCTTGCTTAAGACCATCAAGAGATTTCTTAAGGTGACAAACAAGGATGGAGTCGTTTTGGACATAGAAAGGAGGTTGTTCCATGTATATTTATTCTTACAAATCCTCATGAAAGAAGGATGATTTGACATCTATCTTATGGACCTCCCATTTATGTGAGGCTGCAAGGGATAGAACAAGGAAAATGGAATTCATTTTGGCTGCATGGAAAAAAGTGTCATTATAGTCAATGCCTTCAACTTGGGAGAATCCTTTGGAAACTAACTAAGCCTTTTGTCTTTCACACTTCCATATGATGCATACTTAGTTCTATGCACTCATTTACATCTGAAAATCTTTCTTCCTTTCAAAAGAGGTACAAGATCCCAAGTATCATTCACCATTATAGATCGATACTCTTCATTCATTATTGTATCCCAATATGGATGACCTGAAGCTTCTGCAAATTTCTCTGGATCACGATTCTATGAAATTTGAGCCAAAAGAGAAGAGGCTTGGAGGAAATGTGAATGTGTTCTATGTTGATCAAAAGGATCATCGACAAGATCACCAACTGCTTCTCGAGTTGAATGGACCCATCTGGGAAGCAGTGGTGCTAGTGTAGGTTCATGTTCAATGGAATCATCTGGAAGAAGATGAGCATGCAGAGGTGTACTTTCATCCTCAGTGTCATCATCTAAAGAAGAAGAAACTAGAATAGGAATAGAAGAAGGAACACATGTCGAAGATGGCTACTAGGTTAAAGAAGGCATAAACATTGAATTAGGCTCGTAGGACAAGATATTTTCATCAAATTTAACATCTCTTCTAATAACAATTTCATTAGAATGAGGATGAAGAAGTCTGTAACATTTAACATCTTCAAAATATACAAAAAAAAATAAACTTCTCACTTTTAGGTTGTAAAGCTTTCCTTTTCTAATAAGGAATGTGATCCCATCCTACATTTCCAAGTACACGAAAGTGGCTTACATATAGCTTAATTTTATTCCATGCTTCTTTCGGTGTTATATTTTTTAGAGCCTTTGTGGGATTGTGATTTACTATGTAATTTGCACATTTAATGGCTTCCACCCAATAATTAAGACTCAATCCCTTAGATTATATCATACAAAAGCCATTTCTTTTAATGTGCGATTCTTTCTCTCATAAACACCATTTGTTGTGGTGTATATGGAGCAGTGTGTGGACTTTGGATTATCTGTGTAGTGAAATAAATTGTAAAATTGTTTTTCACATATTCACCTCCATTATATGTTCTTAACCTTTGAAGTTGATGTCCAGATTGCTTTTCTACAAGAGCCTTGTAGGCCAAAAAATTGTCAAGCACTTGTCTCATAAGTTTTAAGAAGTAAACCCAAGTGTGTCAGGAGAAGTCATCAATGAAAGTTAAGAAATACTTGCACCCAAAAAAAGAAGGAGAAGAAAGAGTACCATGGAAGGCGCTGTGAACAAGATGCAAAGGGGTTAAGGTGTGCCAAGAGGAACATTTGTCAAAACTATATCGATGATGTTTATTGAGAACACAACCGACACAAACACCATCACTACAAGAAACAAGAGTAAGACCAATCACCATAGTTTAATTACATAGTTGTTTCAATGAGTGATAGTTTAGATGACCAAACCCTCATGCCAAAGTTTTCTCAACTCATCACTATGAGTAACAAAAAATGATGGAAGAGATGATGACCTAAAGTTGTCAAACTTGTACAACCTGGTAATATCATCAAATATTTCAGTTGCAAGAACATGCTTAGGGACTTTTAGATCCTTTATTACAACTTGGTGAGGTGAAAAATCTATGGCTTTACCTTCACCTGAATGAGTGATTTGATGCATTGATAGGAGGTTGTAGGAAATACTCAGAACACATAATACATCATTAAAATGGCCACTATCTACCTAAACTGTTCCAGACCCTACAGCACTAAGATATTTATCATCATCGATAAATATTTTCTTGGTGTTACATTCATTAATAGAAAAATATGTGTCTTTATCCTTAGCCATATGTTAAGATTCTCTAGAATCAATAATCCACTCATCAAAAGAAGAAGTAAAAGTTGCATTGAAGGAGAAACCAGAAGTAGAAAGTACATGTCCATGAGAAGAAGAGTTAGAAGAAGAAGAATCAATAATGATGTTGTGCTTCTTCATCGTTGCTTCCAAAGCTTCCATATTCTTAAAACATTTGAACTCTAGATGACCATATTTCCCATAAAATTTACAATGTCTGTGAGCTTTCATATTTTTAGATTTTGCTCCTTTGTCACCATTAGGAGAAAAACATGGACGAGAGGTTTTGGGACCCTTGTTTTGCTTGTTGTTTTGGTGAGGATGTTGCTTCTTTGGATTCTTGGATTTATCTTTCTATTGGGTTACTAAGGATTTTTTGGAGGTACCTATAGTGCTAATCACTCCAAGTTGCACACGTTTATCTTTCTCTCTAATCAAAGCATCACAAAAAGACTCAAGAGTGGGATCATTATAGGCACTCTCTAGAGCATATCTAATGGCATAAAAGGTATATACAAAGATAAAATATTCACTACCAAGCTTAGAAAGAATAACATAGATGCATCGGACTTCCTTCAAATATATTTTGTAGTCTATACATAAAATTCTAAGTGTTTTGAACTTTGATAAATAATATTCAATGTAAGAAAAAATATTAGGACTTAGAGTCATTAACTAGTTTTCTATTCAGTGGGATCGAATAATATTGTTTTTACCAAAAGAAACTTCAAGCTTAGTCCAAGCTACATCGAGAGCATAAATTCCTTGAAGGTGAAACCTTAAATCAAGAGAGATGGACATTATGATTATTCCACGTGCTTCGTCACTCTTATTATCCCATTTGACTTTATTTTCGTCATTAGTGGGTTCTAGTTCTTTTCCCAAGGTAATCCAGTACAATCCTTTACTTCTTAATACTTATTCCATATGGGATTTCCATGAGAAGTAGTTGGTACTAATAAGAAAAAGATCACTGCGATATGTCATATTAAAATATGTAGAAAAAGATGAAACTGATGGTTTGCATGGAAAGATCTCAAAAACATAGGTTGTTTAAAAAAAATGAGACTAAAAATGAACTTCATATGTGAAAGTTATTCCCTTTTGAAAAAATGCACAAATGGTAACCAAAGAGCCACGTGGCAAGTGGAAGTTGGTCCACATGGTGATGCTCCTCCTTCTAATAACCTCACTTTCACAAATAAGTTACTTTATTTATTTATTTATATTTTTTTTAAGTAAACCAAGTATATTAATATTTACAGTCTGTACAATAGAGGATCAACCAGTTCATTGTCCCAAGTGACCATGACAGTTTCTCCGGCTCAAAAAACAAAAATAGCCTTCCCTAGTGGGGAAACCAAGCATGAAATGAATTTATGTGTCTTATCATTAAACTATAACAGAGGTTTAAAAAGTCTATAATGGTCATATCCTGATCTTAAAATAGATAAAGCAAAGGGAAACTCCAGAAACATCATAGACTCATAATTTTAGGAAAAATTAGGAACCTGGAGTTCTAGTTTTGATGGGTTACTAACCACAACAAAAGAAGCACCAAAGCTTGGACCAGTAGAAGAAGAACCAAAGCCTGGACCAACAACGGGTGGTTTGAATAATCCCCCGTTCTTGTAGGCCAACTAAGTCATGAACTTTAGAAGGTATTCGTTCTAAGACTCCAACATTTCCATTCTTCTCTTAAGCTGGAGAAAATACTCATCTTTGGGTAGCATGTGAAGTGATACCATTTTTTTAACATGCCAGTATGATTATGGGGTGTGAAAAAACTTTGAATGATTGGTTCTATAACATCCCAATTAAAGAATCACCCCACCCACTTGAAACTTGACCTCGACATCTCCTTAAACTCACAATTCAAGTGGGATTCATCTTCTAGAGCTGCCATGGCCACTTTGTATTCCTCGGGCACAAAGATGGCCCAACACCAGATGTGTGTGGTTTGCATCCTCAAGGTGCCATGAAAGGGAGAAGTAAATTAGTTGGAGTGACAAACAAACAATCAGAGAGCATGCAATCTCTCAAAATCAAATCCAACAGATCATAATTGGATATTAGAGAGTTTTTGATAGGAACATAAAGAGAAATGAAATCCCCGACGACGTTATAAACTCTTCTTTCTTTCCCATGACATACCATAATTGTCAACCTCATGATAAAATTCCACCAAATAAAAATTTTAGTGTATGCATATGTCTTCTTGTTRATGGGGAAAAATTCACCCTGCAAGAGTAAGGGATTCTCCCCGGTGCAAGGTCCCAATTAGACTATGCACTGTTTCATTTAGGATACCCACCCAGATTTTGGACCAACTTCCATTGTTGGTTATGAGGGTTAAAAATGAATGGTTRTGTAATGAAAATATATAGATGAAGACTATGTATGAAGAGAAATATAATATATTGCTATTTTTTCGTATTCTATTCCAACTAGGAGTGAACTATTGTAACCAAATGAGTTGTAAATGAAACTAAAATCTGTAAGGAACCCACACAAATAGATGAAATGAAGGTGAAAATTTATGAGAATGAGCACACATACATATAACCATAAAATTATTAATTATATTTATGCATACATAATTAACAATTCATGATATCGGGACTTAAAACTATAAGAAATAATAACAATCATTGTAACATGACATTATATGCATCAGATCGGTCTATTATAAAGCATTGTTATTACAATCCATGTGATAAACATACGTTCTACTTGAAGAAGTTCACAGAAAAATCAGCCAAACACACAAGTTCTTCTCTCTTTCAAAAAATTGGCCCTAAGGGCTTCTCAATATTCATCAACATAGTATATGTTCTTGAATTATTTATTGAGCTTATAAAATGCTTGAAGACCCCA
>JASDQU010345867.1:1401-12418 GCA_032191745.1 Picea mariana
TTTTTTTTTTTTTTTTTTTTTTGTATGTGAATCACTATACATTGGAAATTTTTATTAAATGTTGTCATTTTTTACTTCAAATATATAAAAATATGAAAGAAAATCATAATTTTTTTATAAAATTTAGACTTTTTTTGTTCAATTATGTCCATAAAAATGCTTTATTTGACATGTTATTTTAAAGAATATGTACCAAAATGTATAGGTTTTGTTTATTATATATGGCTATAAAATGTGTATTTTTTTGCTAAATATTAAAAAATAGTGTTATTTAACTACATTTTTTTTCCGATGTATTGAAGTAAAGGTAAACAATGTGTTAAAAATGATGTTTTCCACTATATTTAAAAAATATGAAACAATAAATTAATCAAGGAGACAAAATTGTATGAAAAATCGTAACTTCAAAAAAATAAATGGTAAAATATTTCTAAGATTGAAAGAAGCATGAAAAAATGACTAAAAACACCGTTGAATAAAAAATAAAAAATAAAAAATTTAGAAAAAATTGAAAATATATGAAAAATAAGCATTTAAAAAAATAATGTGGAAACACCGTGGATTGAAAAATTTAAAATATTGAAAAACCACCTAAAAACGGGGCATGCGTGCTACCGATAGCACCATTTTAAAAAATGGGGTTTCAAATTGAACTCCCCCCCCCAAAAAAAAATGAGAACTCTATAGAGTTCTCGTTAAGTTGGTAACTATGTTGGGGGTGTAACTTTGGCATACGATCTTTGTTTGGGGTGCACGATAGCTCGTTGGAAGGATATAGTCGAGGATATTCATTTTGGGGGCTCAATTAGAGCCTTTGGCTAACATTGAGTTGCTTGATCGAAAAAAACCTTCATTTAGGCCCTCAAAATGGCCCGAGAAGTTTAGGAACCGAAAAACTGCTAAAAATAGTAAATTGCTAGAACATTGTTTGGAGCCAGTTGGGATAGGTGTGTGGCCACCGATATCCACCTGGATCAATCCTCCCTCCTTAGGAAGCAATGGTCTCCATTGCGTTGAGTTTCTGGGGGAGAGGGAAAATCGTTTACTGAATTTGCATCTTGATGAGCTGCTTGCTTTGTTGGAGAAGGTGCATTGCTTAGCTTGTTGAAGGTTGTCATGAACATGTGGTTGGAAGGGTTGGACCTTTTTAACCTGTCTGGCTACATGAGATGTTTATGTGCAGACGGAATATTTACGCTTTGTTGCAATCTTGTCGACCTGCTTCTATTGGATAGAAGGTGATTTGATCGAGGCAACAATGGTTGTAGTGTCCTTCTGTTTGAACAGATTGTGAAGAAGATGAATTTTGTAGTATGAGATACTACCTTGCGACACTGTTTAGGTGGAAAAGTAGTTGGAACTACCTTTGGTATCCTATAGAAATGACCCCCCAAAGTAACAATGACACTACAGGGTCGAGACTCATAAATAACATGGCGCTTCCACATATAGGGTGGCCCAAAAGAACATCATAGACATTCATCGGGGAAACATCACATAATACCTCATCCTTAAAGGGCTGGATGCCGTATGACAATCGACACTATTGGATGACATGAACATCTCGTCCTTAGCGAAACCACCCGATGTTGTATGGCTACGGGTGTGGTGTTGTCGAGATTCCAAACTGTTTGACGACCTCTACTGAGATGAGGTTCTTCTGGCTTCCGCTATCAACAATAAAATGCAATGGGGTCCCCTTCACCCATATCTATGAATGAAAAAGGCGCTCCCCCTCTTCAAGATTTGATGGTTCTTTTGGTTGAATTGCTGCAGTCGCGACAATATCAGTGTGGTCTATCTGTCTTCTACCAGTATTTTCTGAATCAAATTTTGAATCATGGTTCTCCTTGTCTTTGATCTCGGCCACCAATGACTGTTTTGAGTGACATTCATTGGTGTTGTGCCAGGGGATTTTGTGGAAATTGCATAATTTTCTAGTGTCCTTCGTCTTTCCATTACCCTTCTTTTCCTGTGGCTTGGATTGGTTTTTTGAAGGTTGGTTGTTAGGGCCATCTTTACCATACTTTGGTTGTTGCGGATTTGCAGAACTGAACTCCCACTTGTTCTGATGTTTAAATTTCTTCTCGATTTTAACAACATATCGATAATGAACACCCACTGATGAGATGTCTAGAAAATCCATTTCAGCTTGGATGTATCTGTGTAGAGCCCCACAATATTTCAGAACCAGATGTTGCTTGGAGTCTTTGATACCTAGCTTGGTGCGCAAGGTATGGAAGGTATTGGTGAACTCCGACACTTCTTGGCCCCTTTCTTGCTATAGTGTGGTCCATCTCATGTACTGGTTGTCATAGTTTTCAACAAGGTAATATTGTTTCTTTACCACATCCACAAAAAAATCGCAAGTGGGCTCGACCCCATATATTCCAGAATCCTTTGTGTAACTTTGCTCCCAATAAGTTTCCCACCAAAGTTTGACATGGGGGAGAGCCTTAAAGAGTACAAAGGTAATCTTTTCCCTGTCAGATAAATTATGAACAAAGAAATAACCTTCTAGCAGATTTAACCATTTTTCTGGGGTATCCGCATCTATCTGTCCTTCAAATATGAGAATATCAAAATTAAATTGTACCTTGAAAGGTGAGGTGCCTCCAAAGTGGCCACTTGATGAAGACACACCTGTTTTTATCGGTAGGCGTTGAAGGACATGGGAAAAATTCTCCATCATTTCGTCCCTCTGTTGAGTGAGAGCTTGCTCAAGCAATAGATTAATAGAATCATCTATTCTGTCATTTTTCTTTTCTTTCACCATGAGGATTTATTCAGCGTGTGAGAGCAATTGTCCTCAAGAGAGACAATCTCGAGACCCAACTTTCTATACTCGGACCTCGTCGGAGACATGAACTAAAAAAACAATCAAGAACAACCTTCTCTGATACCACTGATCTAGATTATTTTTGGCACAAAATGAGAGCGGAGATATAATAATGAAATGTACAAAGATATCTTAGATATCCAATAATATAACATAAATATATCACATATGCAACCATAAACACAGAGATACAATACACAATTTCTATTAATGAACAAAATGTACAAAACTGTAGAAATACAGAGTGAAAGACTCGCTAGAATGGTGTCAGCTTATCTCTGAGAAGAGGTGTGACGGCTACTCACATTCGCAAGAAGATGAATTAAAATGAGGCTCTAAAGGCCTTTTTAACATAAAAAAAATCCAAAACCCTAACCATGGAAGATGAAAAACCAACAGTTTTGTGGACCCCGTTTTGGGTAGTTTGGTGTATCAACTTTTCGGGGGCATAACTTTGGCATACGATCTCCGTTTGGGGCGCACGATAGCTCGTTGGAAAGGTATCGTTGAGGATATTCATTTTAGGGGATTATTTTAGGCCTTTGTCTATAATTGAGGTGATCTATCTCGAAAAACCTTCATTTAGACTCTCAAAATGGCCCCATAAGTTTAGGAACCAAAAAATTGCTAAAAATAGTAAATTGCCAGAACATTGTTTGGAACCAGTTGGGATAGGTGGGTGGCCACCGATATCCACTTGGATCAAGACTAGGGATAATATTTCCATGGCATGACTACTATGATATCAATCATCCAAAGTGATTTATATTGAATATTGCACACTCTTGCTTTAGATTGTAAAACCTCAACTAGTCTAAGAAAAAAATGATGATACTAAAATGAAGAAATTGAATGGTTTTTCATGGAGACTTATCTAGCTTGGACATGTTGGGATGCTTCTAAGGCACGTGTCATACATATGTTTGGAACACATCTTGTTTTAAGATGCATGTCCGACATGTATCCTAGTGTGTCACATGCTTGACATGTGGGTTACAGACACATATGGCCTGAGAGACATAACTTATTTCCTCGATGGTGATGTGTGTAATTATAAGTTATATCACTATCATTCATTTGATTTGGATATTAATGTTTTTACACTGAGAAGTACAATAACTCTCATATTTTGAAAACATATTTCCTAATTATGTAATTACCAATTAAATTATAAATATTATTATTTTAATCTTTATAAAATTAATAATTATATAGAAATTTGTATTTTTATATTTTGTTATAATTGATACTTAAAAAACTATCCTCTATACTATTTCTTGAAATTTGATGTTTCTTTAATATTATGTATAAGATTGCTCCATCCCATGTAAAGTCCCCAAAACTTTATGGAACATTATTATTAAGCAAATGCATGAAATGTCTTTATAATGTTTTTAAGGTTTCTTCTTCCCACTCCACGTCCTCAAAACTTGATAGAACATTGTTGTTAAGCAAATGCATGAAATGCCTTTTAATGTCTTCAAAGTTGGAACATGTGTTATTAAGCACATGCATGGGGCACTATGGAAAATTGTTGTTCAGCAAATGCATGAAATGTTTCCAAGGTTGCTCCATCCCACTCGTCACCAAAATTTGATGGATTAAGTTTGTATGAAGGTGCAAAGCAAAGTTGGGACGAAATTGTGAAGAAGAAAGTCAAAGGTGGGTGTGCAGTTTGGAAAGGGCAGCGATAGAGTGCAAAATTTTGATTTATGCACGACCGAAGAGAAAATGGAACACACCATTTTGATGGATCAAAATAATAGTGCACTTTTGAGGGAAAAAAGGAACCAGACAAAAGTGGATAATGAAGAAACACAACAAACGAGATTCGAGGAGAGGAAGGGACAACGATCAACACTTGGTAATCTGAAGAGACTATTAGTCAAATAGGAAGTAGTTTATAATTGTAGAGACATAGTAGGGTGAGGAAGGCGAGGCCGAAAGAAGAAAGAACATAGTAGGAGTAGAATATTGAGTCTAAGAAGCAAAGAGATTGGGCAATATGTATAACATAATATGATAAGATTTTCATTGATTTGCTTTGAGGTTACCTTGTGGGGTGGGCTTTGTGATTGTGTCTGTTAATTTAATTGTGTGGAGTTTTGTGATTTTTTTTTTCATTGAATTTTTAAGTGTTGTCTAATTGTTTTATGTTTTTTTTTTTTTTTTTAGGAATTAGGTGATATAAATTTGCATGAAATTATAATTTTCTGTTGTTTAAATTGTATTTTTGAATGTAGAAATTGATTCAACATGTTAAAAACCTCTGTGATATTTGGATTATACAAAATTAATCACTCAAATATATTCCTGTGAAATTCAGATTATACATAATTAACCACTTAAATTTACAAATTCAACAATTTCTCGTGGAGTTTTAGACAAATATCCCTGAAAAATATATCCAGAAAAAAACAAAAACAATATTTAGTCTACGGCTTTTTAGATTGATGCTACTCGTAGGAAGTGTTGATATAGTAAAAGATTTCTTTGGTTTCTTTATCATTTAATTTGGCTATGGGTGAGAAGAGTTTTAAAAGCAAAAGGAATTGGATCCAAATTATAAGACATGTGTTTGACCATTTCAATAAGACATGTGTTTTTCATGATTGATAAAACAATGCCTACATTTATGTGCAATGTTATCCCATGTATGCACGTCACACTTTGTTGGAAGACCATTTCAATAAGACATGCTCTTTTCATGATTGATAAAACAATGCGTACATTTTTCCAATAACAAAAAGAAATTCTAACTATTACCATTAAAGGAAGAAAAATAAAAAAAATTATTATTATTATCAAATAAATAATTATTAAATTTCTTTAAACTAAAAAATCTTACCAATTAAGCTAACGATTATATATATATATTTCATAAACTTATACTTATTATGAAAAACGTTACATTTTCAAAGAACATAAGAGCTCTATGTTTACCATCTCTAGCATAGAGTTGAAGTGGAAAGGAAATAAGAGTCCATCAGCATTACCGCTCTTAAATATAATCATTCATGTATTTAAAAACCTTACCACTTCCACCACATATACAAAATTTATGTTTACCTTCTCTAGCATAGAGCTGAAGTGGAACTTCATAGCTAGGATAACTTAAAAAATAAAAGATTCCATTAGCATATACTATTCTTACATATAATCATTCATGTATTTAAAAAACCAAAATAGGGTTTTGATTCACTTCCACCATCATAGACAAAATTTATAGGTTTGTATATCAAAAAAATATGTTTTTTTCATAGAAGAAGAAAAAGAGAAGTAGCAATAATGCATATAGGGATATAAAATAAAATAGGAAAGATACCCTAAATTCCTCTTCATTAATCTCCCACATACCCTTTACAATATAAAATAGGAGGGATACCCCAAATTCCTCCTCATTAATCTCCCATATACCCTCTAGAATATCTAGTGTTTTTTTGAATTATGTGTCCATGCCCATATTTAGTTCTCTATAGATGTGTGAAAATGAAATGAAAGAGAAGGAAACTATCATGGATTTGAATTTGTCAAACAATGACCTTAAGATAATGGTTTGCCCATTGGATCCATTTACTCAATCATTAAATAACTTTGAAACCCTCATCACCCGAATGTGTGTAATGTCTCTTTCCTCTATAAACCTCAATACAATTCCCAAAGCCTTTCACTTTGCAATGTTGTTAGTGCCTTCCCCTAGTCCTCTAAATTTTATTTTGTATGATTCTATGAGAAATATCACTCCTCTAGCACCACACAAACTAGGGATTCCTTGGCATGGACCATCAAAGAACCCCATGGCTTGGTCTTGTCTACCTTCAGATCTCCTACCTTTCTTGGCCTTTTGATTTTTGGGGTCTATTTGATTCTTTCAAATACATTTTATTTATTGATGCAATTGAAAGGGAGGGGATTCATTTCCTTTAAATATACTTGAATTTATAGAAGTCAAGAAGCATGATTCTAATACATTCTTCTCTCAATAATCACATAGAGTCTATTAGGGAAATGGAGAATCACTCGAAGAATTGTAAAGGCTATTATAGCCTACCCTAATAGGTGGGCATCCTAAGAAGTAAGAGAAGAGGTGGTCATCCTCCCTATTCTGCGGGGTGGTCATTTGATATGGTTCTTGGGCTAGCAATGGAGTTATGTCATCCCGAGATAGTTTCCCAAGAGTGCTAATCTATGGGATGGTAATACCTACTTCGTACTTCTATTTATCCCAACCTTGGTATAACTACTTACTACTCATACAAGGTAAAGTGACACATTGCAGCTGCCTTGATATCCATATATCCAAAGACGCTATCTAAGTTAAGGATCCGTATTTATTAAAGGATTTGAATATCCTCAAACTATTTTTTCATGCATTCTAACAATGAGCTCCCATTCCACCCACCTTTACTTTCTATAAGACCCAATATAGAACCCTAAACCTCCTTATGTAATCACATTGAACCAACATGTGCTCAATGTATTCACCATTTTCTTACATAGGCTACAAATACTAGACCCTTGATTAGCTCTTTTCTAAAGTACATTCCATGCCAATGTTTTCTTAGCAAGTGAAAACTATATGAAAAATTTGGCTTTCTCTGGTGCCTTCACGTTCCAAATGTTTCTCTACCACCATATATCTTCCTCATTTTCTTCCTAAAAAATGGCGTTATACCCCAATTTTGTAGTGTACTTACCTTGAGATAGGTTTTAGACCAAATTAATGTGTCTTCTTCTTACCTTAATTGAATATGAATATTTTTTAGCATGCACCCAAGGTATTTGAATCCTTTATTAAATTCAATTCTTTGAAAAGAAAATAATCTTATTATTGGGACTTCTTGATCTTGTTGAATATTTTGAAAGAGTAGCCCTTGAATCCTTTATACTAAATCCAAATTAGTCAAAAGGTTCACAGACAATACCAACACAAATTGAACTCATGGTAGGTATAGCTTATATGGTTTTTTAGACCATCTAAAAAAATATATCAAATGACATAAAATTCACAATGGAGGTAGATGAAAATAATCAAATATCGTATTTTGATTTTCTCATTATCAAGAACAATGAGGTATCTTGAAGATGGTATATATTGATAATTATTTGCATGTAGACTCACACCATTATCCAATAAAAAATGGCATAACTAATACTCATGATATGTGCTATCGATATTTAATAAAAGACCATTTGGAGAAAGAAATGAGCCATTGTGTACATTGTTCAGAATAAATGGTTACAAGGAGGGATAAACCCAAAAAGCGAACCAAAAATCCCAAAGGGGACCTTGCATTACACAACACGAGGACAAGAATGGAACCAAGGTTACTCTACCATACATCAAGGGAAAAACTAATATAATATCAAGGAGCCTTAAGAGGAGGAACATCAAGGTAACCTTCTCCCCTTCTATTGCCATTAAAAATATGTTGTACTATGAAAAAGTCTTTACAAATCCTAAAAAACATGAAGGAGTCTATGTTATCTGTCACATACCCACTACGCAAATCAAAATTTTTCGTTGATTTCTCAACAATCAGAATCCCTGAAGTCCTACGAGGCTTAGCACAGGCTAGCTCTTTCCTTTTTCCACCTCCATGTGGTTGTAGTTCATGACTACGGGCCAAATCAGCATGACGTCTTTTCGCACTTCGCGACTCATTGCTACTAGAACGTCGAGTCGCTCAACTCTGCAAACCCCGAAGCTTGAAACAACGAAGCGCCGAACCCCGATGGGGCTAGCGAGGGGCAAGTTTCTCTCTTGGGGTCTTGTCTACGTGACCCTATACGGTGTCCACGTGCTTAAGCCAGCCAAGAGCTTATCGGCTTTTCGCGATTCGGGGAATCGCGATACACGACTTCTACCTTTCCCCATTCAAATCCTCGAAACTTTCGAGGTCTCCAAAGTTTCCCTCCAAAGGGAGATCGACGGCCGTAAGCCTCCCCTGATCCAATGGTATGGATCCTTTCAGGGTTTCGGTACTTGGGAGTTCGAAATGCAACGACTCCAAGACTCTTCGTCATTCAAATCTCCGAATTCCGATATGGAAAGTCGTGTAAGAGATTGACGGCTCTTAGGAGCATGGATCCAACGGTCCATGGGATTTCGAGTATCGAGATTTCGTGACTCGCGAAGGCAAGGTTTCTTGCCTTTTGGTTCCTCGGATGCCGAAACGCCGAAACGTCGACCGACAGCCACGTGTCCCTTCGATGGATGGCAGCGACCCTCAACCAAGATCGACAGTCGTGGTATTTTTTGGGATGATCAACAGTCACGATCAAATCCTATATTTCCTCAATCTTAATCACACCTCACGCCATCTCGAGGCTTTGGTGATCGGAATTTCATGACTCGCGAAGACAAGAGTTCTTTACCCTTTTGTTTCCCGGGTGCCGAAACACCGAAGCGCTTACCAACGACCACGTTTGTTCTATAGATGGACGGTCCAGGTACTTCCATGGACCATGGGGTCTATGGTCCCAATTCCTTCATCTCTTGCAAGGGAAAAAGGAAGGGGTCGTGGCATTAATGCCTGCGTCTCTTTCTTAAATCAAACGGTCATTACAGACCCTGGGATCCTCCGAAGGGATCCTGTTTGTGCATTGCTTGCAAAGGCGGAGAGGGGTCAAGGAATTATCATCCACATGTCCTCCCTTAGATGAATGGTCCTCGTTGTTTCACGATTTTGTGACTTGCGACTCCCATTGATGCAAATCCTTTGTCAACTCGAATCCCTGGTATTCGAAATACCGATGGACTCTCGATCTCCGCCACGTGTCCTTCATGGATGGATGGTCTAGATCTATATCGAGATTTTCACCAAGGAGTGTCCCGACCTCTTGTCATCAGGACTCTCGAAACCCTGAACTTCGAATCCTTGATACCGACTCCTCTCTCGAGACTTTATCCCTTCTTCACGAGGGCTTAACCCTCATGCACCTCATAAAGGATCCAACAGCTATCGGGCTCTCTAGCTAAGATCCAACGAATCAGATCAGTCCCACACCGTATACTCTCTCACTTCTGTCTGGACGGAAAAAGAAACCAACGGTCCAGATACTCCCACAGACCTTGGGGATCTACGGTCCCGATTTCCTCGCTATTCATGAAGGTAGAGGAAAAGGGGCAAGGTAGGTAACGCCCTTGTTTCTTTCGTCAATCTAACGGTCGTGAATGACCAGGGATCTTCTGACGGGATCTCGTCCATCGATCGATACTTATCCCTACGCTGCTACTTCGAGATTTTAAGAGGGTCATTCCTCCTCGTATAGGGTTGTTAAGACTTGCACATTCAAGTCCTTTTTCCAGGTTCTTGGTAAACCTTTACAAGGAGGGAATCTCTGTGAAGAGATCTATTCCGGGGCATTCCTGGAGACAGATAAGGGGAAACAAATTCCCAAGAATGGACTGGAAGTATGACTTGGTTCAACTTATGCATAATTAAATTCATTTATCAATCATAAGCCATGCATGGTTTTTCTGTTATAAGCATATATCTACCATTTCTTATCAAAACACTGCACAAACATTCTTATACTGTAATCGTTCACAATTTCACAGTTTATGAGCATATATGTCAGCATAAGAATTTCAAGATGCAATATGTAAAACACTTATCAGAAATATCACAAGAAGTGAGTGCAACTGCTGAGAGGGGTTCTCGTTTCCACCCAACCGTAGGCTTAGCGCCTCCCAACGGATTTACCACTAGCCACCCCCGAGCTGAGACCACAATGTTGTGAGACTGTGTCTCTATTTTCCAGTGACCAGGAGTGAAGGTTGCAATCCTTCCTCTCTACTATCACTCACTCTACGTAATGCCAGAGTTCTCCCCTCACGTCTGCCCCCGCAATCGCTTCTACCCCACGCCTTATCCTATTGCGAGGTTGCATGTGGCGTGATTACCCTCACGCTGGTCAAGCCTGATGGCTCTATGGATGGGAGGTTCACCTCCCATCCCTCATTAAACCATCTACCTACCAGCCTGCGAGACATTTAATTCAGGGCCAGCGAGCCGCTTTTGGTTCTTCGGTCCAGTGGAGTCCAAATACAATATTAATTCTCGGTGGAAGTTAATGCCACCTTCCCAGGTGGCTTCCACTGCCATCGTGGTCTCTTTTTCTGCACATCCCCTCTCAGCAGTCCTGCAATAAAATTCATAATGTTATTCACAT
>JASDQU010345868.1:0-10395 GCA_032191745.1 Picea mariana
ACGACCAGATAGGTGGTAATTTCATACCACTACATTCTCATGGTCATAATAGGCCATCTCGTGATGAGACCTCCTATCCATCAACTAGTACCTTGAGTGTTTATGTATCTTATGGGTCCCTGTTTATTAATGAGAATATTTTCACTACTTTCTTGGGGATCCCTGGGAAAGCATATCAAAACTTTCAATATTGGATTTTAAATATTTCCAACTACTTTTACCCTTTGGGATTTTATCCCCTTCTTCCCATGAGGTAAGCTACAAATTTTCTTGGTGTATCCAATCCCAATGCCCAAACAAAGGTAGGGGAGATGACAGGAATAAATATGGAAAGTGGTAAGTATGGAGGGAACTGACGATGACCTTTCATAGACCCACCCAGTGGAAACCCATACTAAAGGGACATCAACTTACTAGGGCACAATGTCACTATGTTGGCTCTTGAACAAGTTTTGAGGAAACATTGGTCATGTTTGACCACTTTTGGGACTTCGACAAGTTGGTCGAAGATGGAGCACCTAGGAGGATCTGAGATCGCGGGATCTCACGTATGTTTTGGACTTGTGGACCCAACAAAGGGTTTATTAGGGTTTATGTAATGGGTGTGGTATGTCGATCCATAGTTTTACCTATGTTTAGGCCTTTTTGTAAATGTATAAATAAGTAGCTAAGCGATGTAAGAGGTGGAACTAGTTGGCTTTGTGAAAGAATATGGTAAGACTTGTGGAGCTAAGTGCAAGTGCTATGTGAATTTATTTGTGTAAGAAAAATATGTAGAGTAAGGCTCTATGCTACTAAGGAGTTGGCTCTGTGCCTTGACCTTATTTTGGGAAGGAGGATCTGGTGCACGACGCGCAGATCTCCTATAGTCTATGAAGTTTGGATTTATGGCTTTTTGCATAGGAGAAGATGAATGTAATAAGATTGAAGACTAATAAAGAAGAAGAAGAAGTTGGTGGATGTAGCCCCACATGGAGGTGAACCACGTATATCCTGTGTCTTGATGTGCTTTGTGCAATTTGAATTATGTTTTTTATCTGCTTAGTGTTGTTTTTATAATGTAGGATGAATGCATCTGATGTTTTTGCTTAGTTTTAAATGGTATTAAATAGGAATGAATTCTATATCTAAGCTAATTCTATGTGCTAAGTGAATGAAAGTGCTTGATCTTTATTATTACTACGTTGATCTGTAATAAGGGTTTTATCTGCAATGTGAATGAGACTCAAGAACTAATGCATATTGTTGTCTAAGTGCTTTGCCAAGTGTTGTAATCACAGATCTGTGTCCTAGCTTAGATGTAGACACCTGAGTTATGAAACCCTCATGCCTCTACCTCTGGTGAGACTGCATCTGCTTCGTAGGTTTTGTCAAAAGGGTTGGTAGTTAGGGTTTTGTTGGTGTATTGTTGAAGCGTTGAACCCTGGGTCTACCTTTGTGCCAACAAATGGTTCTGTTGTCGGGACATGAAACTATGATTGTTGGGAACTGAAGAAAAGAGAAATATATGTGCATAGATTTGTTGTTGTAATGCACAGTATTCTACTTGACTTGTGAATCTATGTGCTAAGAAAGAAACCTGATTTGAAGAAAAGAGGTATGATCTTAAAACTTTATGCTCTGGTACGGGTAAGATAACTGGAAATGTTTTCTTAGAAAGTATGAATATAGGTATGTTTGATAGATTCTATCCTAGTCTGAAAGCTAGGGCATAGTTAGAAGAAATAGTTGATCTGAATAAATTTGATAGAAAAAGAGAAAGATATGTCATTCTTATGCATAGAAAGAATTTTGGGACTAATAAGTGGATGCAGGAACCTAGAAAGATTTTTTGCAGATTGCAGGTCCATCACTGTGATCTCAGTACGCAGTACAGGAAAGTATGGGGATCGTTCAAAAGAAGGAGACTATTGATACTATGTTATAATTGCAAAAGACCGGGACATATTGCTAAGGAATGCCCTAGTACAGGTCATATTTGTCTTTGTTGTAAAGATATTGGTCATGAGGTTGAGGATTGTCCAAGGATGAACACGACACAAGAAAACTATAAATAAGGTCAAGAGGCTAAGGATATGTCAAAGAATGATAAAGAGAAAGAGTTAGAGACTATGTTAATATAGTTACAAGAAGTAATGGATGATCACATAGACACAAGTTTACCAGAGATCCTAAAAGAAAAAGTGTGCATAGTTAGAAGAATAGAGGACTTCAACATAGACTGTGTATTGAGTGAAGAAACACACGTGAATATTATGCTAGAAAGCACTTGGGAAATTTTGGGAAAGTGTGCTATGGTACCTTCCTTGGGAAGGATAGGCTTGTTCAAAGGAAAGATGATAACCATGTGTGGAAGAATTACTAATGTACCTATTATTATCCATGAAACATCGACTGAAGAAGAATTTCAAGTCATTAAATTTTTTGAGAACAACACCCCTTTTCCTCTTTTGTTAGGAAAGACTTGGATTGAGAAGGATCAGATCATAAAGAAAGTAGAGGAAGAAGCCACAAAAAAGAAAAAGAAAGAGCTAAGGGACCTCATAACCAAAAAATTAGAGCGACTAATAGAAGAACAAGAGGATAAGTCGAAGCAACAAAGGGAAAGAGAATTAGTTGTTGAATTTGAAATAACGCAAGAAGGTTTGAAGGACATATCCATGCAAGAAAGAAGAATACCTACCCTAGAGTTAATAAGAGAAGAGTGTTATAACCCTAAAATGCACCATACAGGTTTACCTGGCATCAGGCCAACTCATGCCTCTTCCTAGCCAAAGCCATGCTGAGCATTTCCTCAAAAAACCACTTAAAACAAACAACCCGCGCCCTAACTTCTCACTGGGAGCGGGCAACCGCTTGCTGTCTTCTTACTGCACGCGGGTATCCGCGGGCTAGCTCAAAACAGCCCGCGAGTACCTAACAATGCAAAAAATCAGGGAAGTTTCCGCCGAGACTCGGGGCCTTTTGTCAGTTAACTGAAACTCTTCGCCATGCATGGCCGAGAGTTCAACTAAAACCCTAGCTCTTCCTAGCCTATAAAAAGAGGGGTAGGGGTACTAATCAAAGGAGGAAAAATTATAGTAAAGGAACTCTGCCAAATTGCCAAGCCAGTTTTGTCCCAACCCTTTAGCTTTGCCTCAAGCTTTAGGAGAAACTCAAGAAGCAGCAGTTGGGGGACAAAAAAGAAGAGGAAGAGCCCAGGATCAGAATCGTGGAACGGTGACCGGCCTCAGAAATCATTGTAAGTTGATTTATATTGAAGTTAATGAAAAAGATACTTTTCCCGTCCCGCATACATGAATCTCATCTATGATATTTGATTTATGTTTTTATCTCTAACCCTATAATAGATCAGTAGCATGCATGCATAGTATTGTTTGATTGCAGGAAGCTTTGTGGAAGGAGCAGCAACAGCAAAAGGACAAGAAACTCAACGAAGGATCTACTTTAGCCGTCCGTAAAAAGGTTGGTTTATTCTTCTCTTGTATGCATGTGAAGAAAGAGGTTTCAGATTCGGGTAGAAGGTCAAAAGTTAACTCTTGAGGGTCATTTTCTGCGTATAAGTTTAGAGCCCTAACTTATTAGTCCGTAGGGTAGAATACCCAACAACAGAATTGGTGACTCCACTGGGGATATTTCTTACTCTTAGGGTCTCTTGGTTTGGGGAAAGATTTTTTGGTAGTTTAGAGAATTAATTTTCAGTTTCTTTGTTGTTTTTTGTTTTTTGTTAGTCGAAAGCTAGTAGAGAGCCTGGTTGTTAATACCAGTTCTCTTTGACTGACGCTCGACATTTTTCTTTTCGGGACACACAGAGGTACCCGCGGCCTGCACAAGGCCTGCACGTGGGTAACCCGCGCCCTAACTGTCTATAGCACGCGGGTATCCGCGGGATATAGTGGTTTCAGTAGCGTGTAGTTTTCAGGAAGCTAAAGAGGCAGTCCCCTCTTCTTCTGTCAGAAGTTCATATTCTCAGGGGGCTTTATGGATCCTGTCTGGGTTCTGTTAGTTGATTGTCTTGTTCTTCAGTCTGTTTTGCAAGTGTCGGCAATAGGATTTAACATTAGTGAGATAGTTCTTGCCTGAGGGGTAGGCCAATAGCCTGTCCTTAGTCCATATTCAAGGACTCTCTAGTTCATCAGAGTTATAGGACTCAAAGCCCCCCTTTCCTGTGCAAGTTTATCTTGGTAGTGGTAGTGTCGGTCATTTCTTGCATTTGTTTTCTTGGTTGAAAATTTTCTTTTGTTTTTCTGGTAAAGTGATAGCATCTCAGCCTGTCAGGGACTCTGGTTGTCAATACTAGAAGCCTCTTTCAGGACTAGATTGCCTGTGTTTGATTTTTTCTTATCTTTTAAGCATACCCGCGGCCTGCTAAAACTTAGAGCGCGGATACCCGCGCCCTGTAGTGGTTTAGCACGCGGGTACCCGCGGGCTGTATTGGTGACAGTCGCGGATCTGTTAGGTAGCTTTTCAGCTTGGGTGGGGCAGTCATCCCCTCCTGCAGTGAGAAGAGCTCCTCTCAGAGGTTTGGAGTTTGGAGCTACACAGTCAACAGGTTAGGGTGTTTCCCCCTTAGCTTGTGCTTGTTAGTTGATTTTGTTGATAGAAAAGACAAAAGAGCGAAAACATTTATTTTATGGTTTTTAGGCAAGTGTGGGAATTAGTGTGTTTCTGATTGTTTTTTGCATTCTTGTGCTCTGATTCCGTTTGCAATCTGCGGTTTAAGCCATAGTTTTCTTTCCACTCTCTTGGTTTTGATCTTGTCATCATTTTTCCTTGTTGTGTGATTTTACAACGAAATAAAAAAAAATACCTTTCATTTCCTTCTCGATTTGAAAATTGGCTGTTGCGTCAGTAACTAGGAAAGAAGTTCTTTTACATAAGTTTTACAGTGCATGTCTAGCATAAGTAGCTCACAGATCTGAGTGAAAATTCTCTTCATTTACTGCATAAAATCTTAGTGAATCTGAAAAAGAAAAGAAGTTTTTTCATAGAAAAGTTGTTGGTTTTGCATTCTAGAAAATTTTAGTTTCTATGCATTTTCTGCATTTTTCTTTGAGTCTGTTCTACACACCATTGGTTTCATTTCCACACCTTGATACTTAAAAAATCCCACTAAAAGCAACACTTAATAAAATCAAGTAGACTTTTCTGTTTGTAGGGTGCACATATTAGCTCAGGATAGGGCCTTGGAACAGGTTGGAGAGTAAATTCTCCAAGGCCACCCAAAACAAACATTGGAGTCTGTCATTTAGGGAGTGTAGAAGTCCGGTTACGGAAAGCTATTCAGGACCCCCCTCTAACACAGGGGCTAAACACGAGGTCGCGTAAGGAAAGGCAGCGGAGATAACCCCTCCAAATCTGGACTGAACGTGGTGGAGAACACATATAGAGGATCTGTTAAGGGATTCCATCGTTAGCATTTGCCACGGAGCTTCGTGGGTCTCGAATCCGTTCGAGGTCCTCAGTCGTCTTCCAGAACACTTGCTCTCGATACCCTTGACAGGTTTCGGGCTTGATACCCTGCTCATTGTGGTCTTCGGACTGTCGACTGTACCTGCCTGATAGTTGTTCACGTGATGGCAAACTAATTGCCTATCTTTCCTAGGAACATACACAGGTGACTGCGGGGGTATACCGTGGTATCTAGGGCGGACTTCGGACCAACACTTTGCAGAGTAGACCCGGAGGGTGCTTCCGTATTCGAGTTGCACTTGCACCGGTAAGGTACTCTAGTGTTGGTTGTGGTAACTGCTCTTCCTACTAATATTAGTGATTGCTTGATCTGTCTGCTAGGGGCTTTCTTTTAGTGCGTGTTACTGTTTGATTCGTGTAGACTGCCTTAGCGTGTCATGAATTCTCTCACACCGTGGAGGATTCATAGCTCCTCCGGTCACGAAGGCTTCTGGGCCTGCCGTCGGTGATACTGGAGCCAAACCCGCCACCACTGAGGTGGAAGATAGACCATCTGGGGTCTTTCGAAGCAACCGGGGCTTTCGATCCCGAACAACCCCCCACGGAATCGACCGCCAATCTTGGCGTTGTTGAAACCTCAAACACCGATTTTGGGCCGGACGTTATAATTCCAGTTGAATCTTACGAACGCCTATTATCGCCTGACCCAGTTATGGAACAAATCATTTCAACTGGGACTTCCTCCATTCCTATCACTGTTGTCACCATAGGAGAAGCCTCTCCTAACATACCGTTGGCGGTACGGACCACCATGGCTCCGGCCGCAACTTCGTCGCAAAGTGGACCGACCTCATCTATCGTGGCGGCCACAAACCCCTTTACATCTAGTGCGACAGGCGCTCCGTTTTCATACGGGATGCCTAGTTCAGGTACTGTTCCTGCACTCACCTCATCCATTTCACAGACTTTGGGTCTGGGGGTAGGAAGCTCAAATGCTTCTCTGCAAGTCCAACCTGGGGGCACTCATGCCCTTTTCAATGCGTTTCCTTACGCTGGAGGTCATCTCCCTCCAACGTCCCCTTCACTCGGTGGTCCGCATCAGCATACTGCCGGGCAACCCGCACACACAAGTTTACTTGGAGCTGGGAGTCAAGGACAACCTGCACAAACTTTGCCGGTAGGTCCGTCACCGTTCGTTTGGAACGGCGGCTTTGGTAACAACACACTCACACCGAGTGCTTTCCCATCTGGGGGCACTCCTATTTTTGGACAGTCAAATCCGGCACAGGGTACTATTCCTGCGTCGGGGGCACATTTACCCGGACTTTAGAACTCAGGACAAGGATCCAATCCCGCCACGGGAATGTCGTTCTGGGGTAACGCTTTTCATAATCAGTGGAACCCCGGACAAGCTACTATGCCTCTCCCCACAGGACCGGCATGGAATAATCCTTCCCAAAGTCCGCAACACACGATGAGTGCCCAAAATCCTATGTCCTTCATGGGGAATCAACAAATGATGTCTCCTCAAATGCAAAACCATTACGCTGGTCAAGGCCAAGGTTTCTACCCAAACCCTGGCTAGCAACCCAAGTTTTCCTGGCAACTTGGTGCCAGTCAAACCCCAGGACCTTTCTATCCTGGCTACCAGCAATAGCCCAAACTACCTTTCTTGGCAACTTTACACTTGCCGGATTTAACACGGTTGTTAAATGATCCCATCTGTCACGATCCGCGTTGGCCTCCTATGCCAACAAAGTTGCCTTCGAACATCCCAAAGTTCGAAGCTAAACCCAACGAAGATACGGGGGATCACGTGACCAATTTTCACTTATGGTGCTCATCCAACTCATTGAAATATGACTCCGTACAGTTGCGATTGTTTCAACGCACTCTTATCGGGAGTGCTGCGAAATGGTACATAGAACTTGATCGTTCACGATACTCCTTTTTTGGCGAACTGGCTATGGCCTTCCTTAACCATTTCCAGTTACATGTGAGATACGACGCCGGCACAGAATTGCTAGCCAATTTCGAACAGACGTCAGCAGACCATATCTCGGATCATATTCGAGAGTGGCGACGCCGAAAGAGTCTTATCAAAGTACCCGTCCCTCTAGCTTTCCTGTTGGAGTGGTTCCTTAAGTATTTGGTTCCACAGTTATCCAAAGACGTCGCAACTTCAGGGGTTTTCTCTGAAGAAGAAGCCATCATGAGAGATCAACAGTTTGAGCTTATCTATTCTCAGTCTGGTCTATTGTACAACATCCTGCCGGATGCACCATGATCGATTCTGGACAAAACTAGACAGAGAGGCGGACCACATGCCGATGGTATAGTTGGTTCAGCACAAACTAAGCCCGCTGAGCAATTGACAAAACAATTGCAGCAGTTATCGATACAACACTCAGCGGCCAGCCAGACTCCTGCTTTGGCTGCTCCTCCTACTCAAACGGCGGAAGTACACTCTATACAGACGGTTAACCCAAAGGCCAACCAGCAGCCCGAGGGCAAGAAGAAACAACGTAAGAAGGGTAAGGGGGATAAAAAACCAAATGATAAGGCTGGCGAAGGAACCACAGAAAAGAGAAAGGCGAGGTATCCGTGCAATCTTTGTGCGGAAGATCACCCAACTCATTTATGCCCTCGACTTGTAGAGGCCCAGAAGTTTGTCACGCAGCAACCACAAGCTGTGTTGACTAATCCCTTTCAGCATGGGCAGAATCTAACTCAAGCCTCTGCGAGTACGGAGAAGGGCAGCCAAAAACACTGTCCTCCCCAAAACGCTTCATCTTCTGCGAACGTATACATGATGAAAAGTGACGCTTTCATCGCAACTAGAGCTCATGATTATAGCAAGCAAAACGCCTCTGATAAGGGCAAAGAAGCCGAGATCCCATATCTTCCTCTTCAGATTGAAAAGACATTGGGTGAAACAATGACTCGCATCCCAAAGGGTGCGTTTAAACGCGCTTCTCATAATCCAAATGCAAGGGCCGCCCAGAACTACTCTGTGGTGGAAGATTTGTCACAAACCCCTTGTGCTATGTCCACTTTGGAAGTCCTCCAAAGTTTCCCAGCTCAGAGAAAAGCATTGTTGGCTTATTTAGGCTCTGCTGAGACTTGTAACCCAGGAACGATCATGTTAGATACGACTGACTTGAAACCTCGTTTGCCTTACCACGTCACGTTTCAGATAGTAGTGGCTCACCCCATGAAAACCTTTACACGAAACATCTTCCGCACGGTGGTAGACGAGGGCGCTTCAACATGCATCATGTCGTTAGCCTGTTGGAAGGACATTGGTCAACCTGAGTTGTCTCCGTCACCTACTCTTCTCACTGCGTTCGATGGTCGTTCTTTCCGACCGCATGGCATCATCCCTTNTGTAGTTGGACATATGCTATGCAAGCGGTGGTCGCTACAATTTTCCGCGTCTTATTGTTTCCACATGAAGGCCGGATAGTGACCATTGATCAGTTGTCCTTCTCTCGGCCTGACCCAGCCTTGGGGGCATCCACGGTTCCTTTAGTCGATAATCCTCAAGCCGGTGTCGTCAACGTAGGAGTTGGTTTGTGCCCATCTTTGATGGGTACTTTCGATTATCCACCTCCTCAAGGCGATGTCAAGTTTATATCGACTCACCACAAAGCTGAGATTTTCCATGTTTCGTCGTTCCGCACAACTTACTTTAGTGATCCGTGGATTCTTCCTTCCCCATCGGACATGATGGATGTGAAAGGGCATGCGGGCATGTCTTCGCCCTTGTCGGCCGCTGAAGTAGCGTACTCTATGGTTCAGCAAGCTTCAGCTACTACGGATCCGATTCCCGCACAAGAGTCGGATCCACTCTTTGAGCCTATTTGGGCTCAGGATTCTCTTGTCGACACCGATTCATTAGACTTAGTCTTGCCTTCCGACGAAGCTATAATCGAAGCAATGACTGGTCCAGACAAAACCTGGGAAGATCTTCATCATAGATCGTACTTTCTCCCGGAGTTACACCGAATCGAGGCAGGAGAATTCACTATCACCATCACGGGAGATCAGCCTTGTCCCATTAACCTCTTAGCAACACAGGATGTTTATGCTGAGGGCAACATGGCGACTATCGCTGAAACGATGCCTATCAATATCTCCCGCACCCCCGGGGTCGTGGAGAATGTCTTTGTCGGAGCAGATTGCTCCCCCGAGGAGATTCAGATTTACACTGATCTTTTTAAAGGATTCCACGATGTTTTTGCCTGGTCTTCCGAAGCGATACCTGACATCGACCCTCAAAGTGTCGATCATGGGCCACCTTTTTTGTTCTTCAAGCTCGCTTTGAGACCCAAAAGAAACATCCGGCGAGACTGTATTTATGCTTTTCGATCTCGTCCGGATTAACTGAGAAAAGTAACCATAATGGAGTCTTCTTTAAGCCCTTTTCAGACTCCTTAAAGATGAAAAGATTGCCGAGTGATCTTGTTTCTTCACACTCGTTAAACTGGTCCAGAAGAACATTCCTTAAACGGGTCTCCTTTTAAGCCCTTTTCAGACCCTTTAAAAATGAAAAGATTGCCGAGCGATCTTGTGACACGTCACGCTCGTTAAACTGAAATTTGAAGTCACGTCTGTCCGGCGGTAGTTTACCCCTTTTTCGGTCCGGACAGTCAACTGTACGAATAAAGGAGCGCTCTATCGAATTTCCATTCTTTAGAAGAGTATCCTCAGGTATAATTTTATTCCTTTTCGGGCCTGAGGGACTAAATCTATGAAAAAGAAACCCCCCCGGAGTCCATAGTTAATCTCTTTTCAGACTCCCTAAAATTGAAAAGATTGCCGAGTGACCTTATTCTTTCACACTCGTTAAACGGTCCAGAAGAACATTCTTGACGGAGTCCATAGTTAAGCTTTTTTCAGACTCCTTAAAATTGAAAAAATAGCCGAGTGATCTTGTCCTTGTCACACTCGTTAAAATGGTTTTGAATTGACGTCTAGTTG
>JASDQU010345869.1:0-10954 GCA_032191745.1 Picea mariana
TGAACATTGCTATATGAATCAAGTGCTATTTCTGTTCAAGTGCTATTTCTGTTGCTATTTCGTATATCATTTCTGTGTATTGTGAAGATTATGCTGGATATTATACTGTTATTCTGTTATTTCTAGCATTTCGTTTCTGTTCTGCATATTTTATATATCTGGTATCTTGCAGATAATGGCGATCAGACTACTGATTTCCTTGGATTGTTGTTTCGGGGTAGCATCTGTGGCTGGCTTGTTTGACATGAGCAGTAATGAGTCGCCCGACTCCTTCGAGGGCATCTCTATTTGACGTTGGGCCTGCTTACCCGACGTACCCTTTTCGAGGTTTCCTTCTTGTTGGTAGGGGATTTTGGCTCCTCGCTCTGAGGTTTCGGCCTCCCCTATTTTCTCTTGGTTCTTCTCCTTGTTAGGACTCGATTCCTTTGAACCTTTGACCCCCATCTACTGTGTGACTGGAAGCTTTTAGGTTTCACCATGTAAAATTTGAGGGAGACAAATCCATCGGTGCTCCTGGAATTTAAAGAAATCGGCCTTATCTCCAGGTGGCAGGGCTTGAATCTGACTTAGGATTTTCGAGTAGGAACTTACACCACAAAATATTTCATCATGAGGGGAATCCTCATGTTCATATCTCTTCAGGCCACAACTCACTAGGTGATTTCTCACAACCTTACTAGGGTCGTGCTTCTTGAACTCAATATGCACCAGTTTCATTTCTTCTAAAACTATAGCCTCGTCTTTGGCATGGCCAAAATATAACAAGGAATATGCACCAATATGAATAGGGAAGGGCAGCCATACCTTATTTGATAATCCTTTGAGCTCTTTTCTTATTCCGCCGAGCATAGTCTGCTTGGTGATCTTGCGACACAATAGCTTATCTGGCAAAAATAACGGTAGAGCATATGGGGGGACAGAGGTGCCGAAAACCCTGATATATGAAAATTCTTCCTCTATATACCAATATTCCATAGTACTCAGGTTGGTCGCGATGCTATCCAAAATCCTGGGCAGTGGCTAGCCGAAGATGGCGACGTGCAATGGCACCATTACCCAGTTGAAGATTTCGTAAATAAATTCTTTGGAATTATCCTCCCAAACTTTCAGGTGGTAGACATGAATAGGCTCTGTACTAGATGGAGCCTAGCTCTAGTTCATTAATGGGAAGGGTGTAATGAAGTAGATGGAATCCATGATGTAAGCAGACGTAAAGAACAAAGTTGCTTTCTTACTTGCCCTCTGCATTCGATATTCGGTAATTCAACTGGTCAGATTGTCAGACAACAGTTTAGCCCAGTCGAAGGAGAATCCCTCGACAATAGTATGAATGACCAGTACCCATGGGAGGAAAAAATGGGTAGTGTCCTCCTTCCCATACAACCTGCAGGCCATCATTGCTATGTACTTGAATTGTGGCTCCAAGGAGGAGATTGAATAGATCCCGTTAGTGTCAGCCTTGAATTTTGCGGGGTGTGAGACCCAATCTTTGATCAGATCAGAAAAACTTCTTGCATACTGCTCGCACTCCTTATTCTTGAAACCTTCTATAAATTCAACATTGTGAGTGAGGTTCAGTGTGGGTGACAATTTATACATTGCCCGCAAAAGTTCTGGCCTAAAAGTCCCAATCATTACCTTTTGTTTGTTGATAATCGTTCTGGTTGGGATATCCACATGGTCCAATGCCCACTTGATCATATCACAATAGGGAAGAAGCTGGGGCCTTGCCTCTATTTTGTGCATCTGTACTTGAGCAACGATTTTGTATTTGGTTGATAAGTCATCGTTCTCGTTGTCACTATAATCGTCCGAACAACTTATAGACTCATATTGCAGAATGTTGGAAACGTATGACCAGGTCTTGACAACATTAATACTCCATGGTGAGGTATCAGAAACCACGTCTAAACCCTGACCTAAACTCTAGACAACTTCCTTGAACGTTTTTCATGGAGCCATGATAGAGAAACCTGCAACTGGACCTCTTGTCGAAAAAATTGAAAAGCACAAAACAACAGTTATCCTGGTGAAATGGTTTTGCACGCAAATAGAAATGAAAACTGAAATAATAAAGGAAAAACTCTCTATCTTGGTCATTTAAAACCCATGGGTGTCCTTGCCAATAGAACGATCGAATCGCTTAATAGAAAGATTTATAAGTAAAATGAGATCGTACTATTTGTCACCTTACCACAAATTCAAATAAATGCCATAAATGCTTGACGATTTGTAACACGAAAAAATGAAAAAACATTTAAAACTTACTCCATAGACGGTGCATGTTAAAGGTTGTTTAATGCATTGATTAATCCAGTTTAGTTTTTTTAATTAAGTGTGTTTTAGTCTTTAATCCCTTTTTTTCGGTGTTCGCCGTATCGGAAGATTTCACTCCTAGCCTTTGAGCCCCCAAAACTCAAAATCGCGTTGATTCTATTTAGTTGATTACTCGTGATCTAACTTAAGCTCCTAATTAACCCACGATTAATTAATGAATATCGCGACTTCGGGACTTGGAGCTACGAAGGTACTGATTTTTGGGAGAGTGATTGTCGAGTCGCGAAATCACGATAGTGCTTAACTAAGGTTTAAAGTAACTTAATCCTGACACTAACCTGGGTAAACTTTAAAACTTTTATCACCACTTCGCGTGTCGGGATACTAAGGACAGTGGGTAGCATCGTGAAATAAGAGAAATCCCAAAACTATCTTTTTGGGTTTTAAATATAACATCTCACTTATTTAGAATAAGAAGGCTCCAACATAGGCTCTAACTAGGGATATCGCCTCCTCGTGGGGTGAGAAGAATAGTAGACCTAGTGCCTGTATGGGTAAATGGGGTAATCATTTTTCTTCTGAGAAACTATTTGGGAAAGAGGATACAGAGAGAACCTTGAGGCTTCAAACTTAATTCTAGAAATCTTTCAAACCTGAAATGCTTTCTAAGCTCAACTGCAGTCCACAATAACTTTCCCTTCCTTGAGACTAAATCGGGTCTGCTCAAAACGACCAAAAAAAATCTTAGGAATTTCAACGGGTCCTGTGGGTTTGGGTTTGCATCAAACAAAGTAAAACCCATGCTTTAAATCAGGGAGACCTGCGATGAACCTAAGATGTAGATCCAGTTTCGAGAAAGATAATTACCAAAGTATAGTATGATTTATGTGTGACAGCCTTACATATATCTTAGACATTTCTTCACTACCAACGAGCCTGTTCAATACCCCGATGAAGTTATTTGGTCCCCTTTATTGAATTTCCTTTCACCACTTCAAAGGGTAATTATGCATTTAAATGCTGAGATGAGGGCAATCATTTTATGAATTTCCTTTCATCATCTCTTTGGACTAGATGGGGGCAATCAATTATGAATTTCCTTTCACCATCTGTCTTGTATTTTATTTTTGGAAAATGAAGTGGGGGAAATCAATTTGTATAAATAATACCAGGGGTGATATCTGTGTAAAATTCACAACAGAGGCCTATCAACTAGCTTTGAGTGCTCTGGACCAACTTTCTCTTAACCTTCACAACACCCTAGTCTACAGAAAAAAAGGAGGGAATTCATTTCCAGGGGTCTTCTTTTGAGGAAGACTTAACCATTTGAAAACCATTAAAAGACTTAAGAGAGTTAGGGTCTGCCTATGCATGGCCTTGTTCAGCAGGGGGCCGAGAAGCTGTGAAGACCAACCCACTTCCGGAGATGTTCGCCAGTTTCCCTAATGGAAGCAGAATCTCTTTTCCTCTGTGGATGGTATGGGCAGGTGTCATAGCTTAAGGAGAAAGGACCAAGGGCGAAAAAAGGAAAGAGAGAAGGCTATGGACCTCAAAAGCCAGATGTTATCATGCAATTCCGACTCAAGTGAACACATCATACTTGTGAGACCACTATTGCGTTTAATTGATATTCATTTGAAAACCCAGATACTTTGGAAATCCATCTCTTTGTCTTACCACTTCATTTTGTTCTTGAAAAAAAAATATTCTTTGTCAGCTATTTTGGGTGGGTCAATTTCCGGATACCTGACCGTCCCTTTCTCTTTTTGTAGTTTGGGCTGTAATTCAGAGGCCTGTATGAAACAACATGAAGAGTATTAGGTCTTTAGGATTTATGGGATTCTGGGTGTCAAAAATTATGTCTCTACTTCTAGGAAATCAACAACCTATTTTATTCAAGGTGAAAGTGAATTTACCAAAAAGTTTATAAAAAAGAAAAAGGGAAACACAAACCGGTATATACAATGGATATTTGGAACTCATTTATTGCATATAGTTCTTTAAATAACTCCCATTGACAGGGGCACTGAGAGTTTCACCATCCAAATTCTCTAATAGAAATGAATTCTTCCCTTCAGAAGAAAAGACTTTGAATGGTCCATACCAGATATGATCAAATTTACCATGTTTTTCCAAATAACATCCCATTTCAAAACCAAATTATCGGGGAGGAAATCCTTGTTTTTGGCTTTACGATTGAACAACGTTTTCATGTTGTCCTAGTATTTCTGCATCCTTGCGTTCACCTCGGTCCTGTGTTGTTGGACCTCGATCAGCTGATATATTCTTCTTGTGATGTGGTTTGGATCTTCTCTCTCATCTTGCCAAAGCTTCATTACAGGAACCACCAAATTTATAGGTAAAACCACATCAGTCCCATACACCATTTGAAAAGGAGAAGTACCAATGGATTTCTTCGTACCTATCTGATTTTCCCATAAGGCGTATTTTAAGTGTACATGCCAAGATCTTTTGTTTTCATTCAGTACCTTCTTAATTATGGTAATCAAACTTTTATTTGATGATTCAGCTAACCCATTACCTTGAGGGTAATATGTTGTGGAGTGGCCCAATACGATGTTATATTTTTGGAAAAAGCTGACCATTGCCATAGACTTGAATGCCTGGGCATTATCCATCACTATCTTTTGAAGACGGCCAAATCTGGACAGTATGCTCTCTTCCAGGAAATCTATCACCACTGAATCGGTCACCTTCCTAGTGGGAATAACCTCCACCCATTTGGTGAAATAATCTGTGGTGGTGAGGATCCATTTGTGTTGAGCGCTGGAATGTGGGTTGATTTCTCCTATAAAATCTAACCCCCATTGTTGAAAAGGGGCCTCGATTTTGACAAGAACTAGAGGTAGCGCCAGGAGCTTCTGTTTTCCTGCAAACAACTGGTAAGGGTTATAGGCTCTGACTTTGATGTTGACATCTGAGAAAATTTTAGGCCAATAATATCCTGCCCTCAGGATTTCATAAGTTGTTTCCTTCCAGGTGTTATGCCCTCCGCACACTCCTTCGTCGAATTTGTTTATGACCCCTTCTATTTCCGATTCTACCAAACAAACGAGTAGGAAACCTAAGGGGCCCTTCCAATACAGTTGACTTTCGGATATGCAATACTTCACCGCATGCAACTTCAGTGTCCTGGCCTTTGCTAGAGACAGATCGCTAGGGCATTTTAGGGTCACTAGGTAGGACAGTATATCTTTACACCAATCTGATAAGATGAACTTCTCTTCGATTATGGAGATAGCTATTTGGTCGTCAGGCTCATTTACGTTCCTCTGTCCTTCATATCCTTGCAGGTTATTTATTCTGAGTGCTCTGAAATTTGATTTTGCCAAGAGATTAGCTAGACCTTGTCCCTTTACTAGTTTTGTCGGTTTTACCTCTAGGTCGAAATCTTGAATTTTAGCGAGCCACCGACCCCTCTTTCCATAGCTGTCCAGCTGGACCAATATATCCTTCAAAGAACTAGTGGGAACGTATGCGATTACCTTGGAGTGTAGCACGTAAGTTGTAAAATCCTTCAAAGCCTTAACCATAGCATATGCTTGTTTCTCCATTATATCATATCTTAGTTCAACATCTCTAAAAATTTTACTAAAAAACGCTATTGGTTGCTTGAAACCCTCTTCATTCTTCTGGAGGAGTACTGCCGCCACTGTGTGTTCGGAGGAGAACGAGAAAATAAAGAAATCCTTTAGGTAATCAGGGCTTGCTAATACGGGTGCTTCGCTGATAACTTTCTTGATGCGTGCAAATGACACTTTAGCCTCTACCATCCATTTCACTTCACTATTCTTCTTGAGCATATCTGTGATTAATTTCACAATTTCAGCAAAGTTTGGGATAAATCTTCTCAAAAAAATTATTTTTCCTAAAAATGACTGAATTTCTTTTATATTCCTAGGAATATTTATGGTGTCTATAGCTTCCACCCTTTTAGGGTCGATTTTAATTCCGTCCCGAGACACAATGTGGCCCAAGAATTTACCTTCCTGCATCGCGAAGTGAGACTTCTTGGGGTTTAAAGACAAACCAAATTTTCGGCATTTTTCAAACGTTTGCTTTAGGTGTAGCAGATGGTCTTCATCGGATTTGGAGAAGACAGTCAGGTCGTCGAGGTAGATAACCATGAATTTATCTTTTTCACCGATGAAGGCGATGTCCATAGTGCATTGGAAGGTGGCACCTGCGTTCATCAAACCAAAAGGTATTTTTTCATACATAAATGTGCCCCAAGGGGTGGCGAAAGCTAGTTTTTATTTATCATGCTCATTGATGGCAATTTGATTATAACCGGAAAACCCATCAACCATCGACATCCTATTTTCCCCGACTACTTTTTCCAAAATGTGATCCATTTTGGGTAGAGGATAGTTATTTTTGAGAGAGGACTTGTTTAGATTTCTAAAGTCTACACACAGTCTGATCTCCCCATTTTTCTTCCTAACCGGGACTAAGCTTGCCACCCAGTCAGAGTACCTGAGAGGTACAATTATTTTTGCGTCTAACAATTTTTTCACTTCTCTTTCGACCACAGGTAGTAAAATGGGGTTGATTTGTCTGAACTTCTGTCGGAAGGGTTTAATACCAGGTTTCAAAGGTATTTTTTTCTCGATCACAGAGGTGTCGTAGGTTCTGAGCTCATCGTAAGACCATGCAAAGACATCTTTATACCACTCGAGTAAGTCCTCATACTTGCTTTTTATCTCAGGAGGAAGATACTTTGATAACTTCACTATCCTAAGCTCTTTGGTGGTGCCCACGTCACAGTCTTCGACCTCCTTTATTTGGGGCTTCAAGGTGGACTTCAGAGGCATGTCATTTTGATCAAATAGCCTTTCTAGGGGTATCAGTCCCCTGGGGATCTGATTAATTTTTAACACTAGCAGGTGATGATTTGCAATTTTTTCTCGGAACTCTTGGGGTTCCTCCCCTTCCTGCATAATCCAAGTATGATTGCTTTAGTTTTCTTGGTGAATATGGGTTTTGGAGAAATCATCCACCATTTCTAGGAACTTTCTGATCGGTTCATCATCTTCGAAAACCCACCAGTGTTGTATGTTTTTTGGTATGGATGGTCTGTGTCTTACCTCTATGTGGTATTTTAATTTGAAAGCGATAGGGGGTGCGAAAGTCGAAGCTGCTTTGGTCAGTGAATTGGCCTGTTGGTTTTCAGCTCGTGGGATGAAATGGACCATTACCGATGAAAAGAAATTTTCCATTAGATTCTAGGCACAATTTCTGTAGGACCTCAGTCTCGGGTGCTTGGCCTAGTACTACCGATTTACTTGTTTCACAATCAGTTCAACATCTCCATAGACCTCTAAATTCTTTATGTTTAGCTTCTTGGCAGCTTCTAGACCCAAGACTAGAGCTTCATATTCACAAAAGTTGTTTGTGCAGTCTTCGTCCCACTGTAACCTGTAAGAGAAGGGAACGATGAATTCATTTTTAGGTGCTATGAAAAACACTCCCACACTTGCTCCTTCACATGATGAAGCTCCATCAAAGAACATTTTCCAAGTTCCAGTGCTATGCATATTTTTAGTTGTCTTTTTTGTTCCGATTTCATCGATGTCACTTTCTTCTACACAATTTTCTTTAGTATCATCAAAGGATAGAATACAATTTCCCAGGTCTTGATCGGTGATGTAAACAGGGTAATTGTTAGGATTCTATGGAGCACTTACCATATATACCAACCATGTTTCCATGTATAACCATGTGAAGTGTCCACCAAAAATAGGGATTGTGGCATAGGTCATCCAACTAGAGGGATTCCCTAAGCTTGGCTCCCTAAGATCTAGACAATAGTAGACCATACTTCGAGGGTATATCGATGACAACTACATACATTAGGACATTTTTTACCGGAATCTGGGTGAGGGTGACTACTAAATCTTTGATCATATCCATACACTTAACTCTCCTTGAATCGAATGAGTAACAATCTCCATAGGGTCTGGTGATTTCGAGGCCTAGTATTTCCATAATAGATTTGGGCATTACTTTATGAGAGGCCCTAGAGTCCAACATGCAATTATGCAATAACTGATCGTGCACTTTCAGAGTAATATAGAAGTGGGTGATGGTATCTCTGGCACCTTCAAAATGTGGACCAAAAGTGATAATAGGCTTGTCATCTTCCATATTTATTACATCAGACTAACTCTCCAGATCTGAAAAATTTATCAACTTGGTTATTTGTTTTTGGTACACAGGATTTTTCTCCAACTCGACCAAAGGTATGGGTATCTTGATCTTTTTTATCTCACTTTCTAGGAAGAAAACTCCCGCGGTTTTATCTGTTTCCTTGGCCAAAACCTCAGACTCCTTCCTATCCATTTTGTTTAGTAGCACCATTTTAATTTCAGTGTTTCTGGTTTCGGGTGTCCACGTTTCAGCTGCCTTATTTTTTCTCTCTTGGGCTTCGGCCCCTTTTACGTTGGTATTCTGTGAATCTACCCCTATGTTATTGCATCTCGGTCTCTTTCTGGATGGGCTCGGATATTTCTCCCCTAGTAAAATATTTTCTTGGGTTGCGTAGTCGACACAGGTTTGTTTCTAGGCCTTAGATTGTACTTGTGCTAGAGTTCATCCATTATGGTGTCAACCATTCCTTGATAAGCAAAATCATCAACGTCATTTTTGTCTTCGACTGATGATTGTTACTTGTTCAGGGACTTCTCATAATCTTCCTTGGTCAAGTGAGGTTGTACACAGTCATCGCCTAAGTTGTTTACGTCTTCTTCCAAGTCTTCAAACTCTTGCATATCATTTCCCCCTATAAAACTTTCATTTTTCATAGGTGCTTGAATCTTTTGGTCTTCATTTTTAATTTGTCTTGGTTGGANATCATCAACGTCATTTTTGTCTTCGACTGATGATTGTTACTTGTTCAGGGACTTCTCATAATCTTCCTTGGTCAAGTGAGGTTGTACACAGTCATCGCCTAAGTTGTTTACGTCTTCTTCCAAGTCTTCAAACTCTTGCATATCATTTCCCCCTATAAAATTTTCATTTTTCAGAGGTGCTTGGATCTTTTGGTCTTCATTTTTAATTTGTCTTGGTTGGAACTAAGGATTGGGATTTCTCCTGAATTCTCTCTTAACAAATTGATCAGATTTGGATTGATCTAGCTCCATTCTTGAGATTTTGTTTGATAGTTATTTTATTATCCTAGCCATGTCATCCATTTTGTCATCTGAGGATCTTCCAGATCCAGAGGGACCTGCTTGTTCTCTTAGATGTCTAGTTTCTCTGTTTCCCGTCTCAATTTTTGTTTTTAATTTACCGAAGCCATCATGTTTGTCTCAATTTCCACAGCGTCATCCTGCATATGGGGTTAGGTCAGCCCCTCTCCTTTCTCTTAATAGTAGAGCGAAATCAGGTTCAAAATCTCCTGCGAAAGTTACTTTGGCGGTGGGTTGAGATGGTTTAACTTCAGCAGGGATCTTATTATAGAACTTGTTAAACCTTTGGATAAATTCCATAATAGTTCCAGATCCCTTTTTCTTTAAAGACCTGAACTCAGTCCAATAGTATAAATGATCCTTTCTTTCACCCCAGTGTTTGAGAAAGAGGTCTTCTAGCGCATCGTAGGATATGATTGAACCTGGGGGAAGGCTTCGAAACCAATTTCTTACCTGTCCTTCGAAAGTTTGGACAAACAATCGGGAATACACATCCTCATGCTCAAGACCTAGTGTTATCCACAATTTTGGTCATTGTGATGATGTTATGATGATGTCATGATGATGGAAAATCAAGCTCTTCCATAAGAATACTTTTCTGAGAAAAGTTGCACTTGTCTGTTTCCAGAAACTATATTTTTCAAGGATGTTCGCAGGCTACCTATATAGCTGCCTGCGAGAATTCTTGATTCTCGCAGGCTGCAATAAGCCAGGGTGCAGATAGTTTGCACTATAATAACTGATAGGGTGCGACCATTTTCTTAAAGAGGAAAAAGATGAAGTTCTCGAGCCTTCTAGAAGAGAATCTTCGAGAAGAATGAGTTGGCTAACGAATGGTTGTTCAAGTACTGGCATTCCAGATATCTTGGGATCATTTTCTATCCAAGTAACTAAATTATCTTCTCCTATATATTGAGGAGATGGCTCATGGAAAAGGTTAGAAGCAAACTAGAAAGAGATTGATTGGAGAATTGTTGAAAGCCTGTATGAAGGACTGATGCTACAGCAGCAAGAGACTACAGCAAGGTCATCACAAGTGGTTGATTTTTTTCATGCATGAGCAAGTGTGTGTGTCAGAGCTAGGAGCCATCGAAAGGAGACCTACGACATCAAGGCTCAGGTTGTAAGTTTCACTTTCAATTAATTCAACATAGTAATATGTCCCTTTCCCATAAAGATGATGTCACTTTATTACATGATTCCTTGATCACATGTATAGACTAGCTATTGAATATATTAATTTGTCTTTACTTCGATTGGTTTGTTCTGTTGTGATCTGAATGGAGCAAGAGCATTGGAGAAAAGCTTGGAACAACAGAGACCTAGGAAAGCGTTCATAAGGTATGTCCATAATCCTTATCTCTTAGTTCACTCAATAGGCTAGATCTAGGGAAAGAGTAGTATTTTGTCCTGTTTTGTTCTAGATCCAGGTGGATCTAGGGAGATCGGTTCGTGTCCGCACTTAC
>JASDQU010345871.1:0-12417 GCA_032191745.1 Picea mariana
TCCTTAAGCCTTCTATTGTGTTGGCTATCCCTAATTTAGTCCTGAATCACTTGTTACTCTGATCTACTTCAAATATTTTTACCCATTTCGTGTCATTGATGGGGGATGCATTAAGGCCCTCCTTTGGAGAGTCTTTTCCTATTGACTTCAACTCATTATACAGGAATTATTCTTAGAAACTAATTGGTACCTTGTAACTTTCATTCCTCAATGACATGTTTCCTCGCTTTCAACAGTGGGTTTTCACTATTGAGCTTTGATCAAGTGATTTCTTTGATTGTTCGACTTCAGATCAAAAACCCACACCCGTTGGATTGTACTAGTGTACCTTAGGATTCATTGACATTAATGGTGATTTCCCTCGAACTTGTAAACTGTATTCATTAATTACCGGTAATGAAGTGGTTTATACCATGTTTGACTTCAACAAATGTATTCAAATGGTTAGATTCGTGTTATAGAATGGTGGATATGAAGACCATGAATAATTTTTGATAGATTCAGGTTGCATTGGAGTATATTTAGATTGTATTCTTACATATATCCACAGTGTATGTCTCATGGCTATGTTTAAATTTGAGTCTTTAACACATAGATCCACAGTGTACTTTTGGTGGCTGTGTTCAGAGTTGAGTCATATTGGCATGGATCCACAATGTATGTTTGGTGGCCATGACCTTTCTTACTTTACATGGATCTTTGCATGTCGAAATTTATGCTTTGAGTCATTTGTATTTTGAGTATGGGAATTCCTTCGTGAGTGATGATATATTATTGTACTGTATTTCCTTGTTTGTTGGCAGGTTTCTGATCGACGTGTTCCTCGTTCCCAACACACAATCGACAAAGTATTTCAACTATCACTTTGTTCTAAATTCATACTTTGGGGGGCTTACCGTTACAAATTATTTTTTTTACTCCAATGACCATTAATGATGTACACTTCTCCTTTGTCTTTAGAAGGATCAATTGACTTAATCCCCGAAGAAGAATGAAGATGAACTTTCCCAGAGAGATGAAATTATATTTTCCTTTGTAAAAAACCTTGTAAAGAAGGATCATCACACCTTATTCAATATTAAGGGTGTGATGATATAGGATCGATGTAGACTTCACCACATTATCGTGCAACATTGTCGTAGTTTTATTGTTGTTAAGGGTGCGACAATTTTCGGTACGAAGAAAAAGAGAATCTTCTCGATGCTTCTAGAATAGAAGCTTCGAGAGTGAGGTGTATTCCGATCGGTTTGGATCTGAGATGCATCCCTGTTCTAGTGGGATCATCCTAAAATCCTCACCCTATACTTTTCAACTTATAAAATGAGAGGAGTTCTCATGGGGAAAGTTAGTTGTATTGGAGCTTGGTGAGCTTTGTGAAGAACTTTTGAGAATAGCTAATGAGATATTAGTCTAGCCAGAAGTTTGGACTGTTTGGGCCTATGTTGGCTATGAGATTTTCTTTGTCAAGATAGATTGTGAGTGACTTTCAAATCCATAGTCTCAAAATCCATGGAGCAAAAGTGTGTGAGAAGCAAGGAACTGTTTGAAGGAACTGTATGATTCCTTGATGACATACATAGGTTTTGTTAAGTATACGTTGTTTCCTTCACTTCGTTGGCTTATGTCTTTTTATAGGTTTAGCATCCCTTAAGCCATGAAATGGAGCAAGGATGACACTAGAGAGGACAAAAAACATTTAAAAGGTATATCATTTATCTCTTGTTAGTTAGTATGTTTGATAATAAAAAATTAGGGAAAATTTTATCTTCTATTTTGTTTTGTTCTAGCTTTGGGGTGGAACTAGGGAGATCTGTTTGTGTCCGCACTTACCGATTTGTCCTAAAACAAGATCCAAAATTATGACATAAATTCAACCCAAAATCTATAACAATGCACTTCTGTTCGAATGCTTCAAAATCTCAAAAGAATACATTTTTTTTTCTTTTTCCAAATGTAATGCAAAATATTCTTAATCTAATCAAGAAAAAAATATGCAACTTGAAAACCAACAAATCATCAAGAAAACGGTAGTATGATGTTGGTAGTGATGCCCCTAGCATATTCCAATGTCTACACAAGATCCCATCCCAAAAATCACCTAAAAGAATGGATCTAGTAATGAACAATGATCATAAGAAGATAGATAAAATGCAATCAATTTAGAATACTACCATATGTTTTCAAATCTATTGATATCACTTCCTAACTTTGAAGGTTTACTAGAAAACAAACAAACTTAATAAATCAATCCAAACAAGTCACATAAACACACTTGAAACAAAAATTGAAGTATAGTTATGTGACAACCAAACTCGACCAAAGGAAAAATATTAACAATATAGCTCAATCAGAGACCTCTGGGATTAGAAAAGCCATATATAATTTCAAAATTATTAAAATTGCATAGTTTTCCTAGTTTACAGAGATCATCGCAGGTCATAGGCACTGCAACCGGGGACATGTCACATGATAGTAATATTGCATCAAGCGACCAGTGTAGACAAATTTCTTTTTTTAAAATATGCATCTACTTCAGATATACCATATATTTCTCATATCTACAAGATATGAGAGATCTAAACTCTGGAGGAGTAATAGGGAAGACATGAAATAAATCACAAGCAAAAAATAGAGTCTAGCTAGTAAGGAATTCTAAACTAGAGAAGAATGAAAAATTGTTCCCCGGTGGAGTTGCCAATTTTGTTATGGATAAATCTCACCAGTATGGTAAGTTATATCTCCCTAGGATTTTACTATTGGTCCTAGACAGAAAGTGGGGCTAGAATTCTAATGGATTCCCTAAATCTAAACAAGCAATTTCTTTTTATACCAAAAGGGGAGAGAATGTCATACCTTACTTTCTGAAGCTTGTCCTCATATGTCCTAGTTGTTGCAGATCTTGAGTTCGAGTTGCAACTCTTTCAACTTGCTTCCTACAAAGAAGCAACAAACAAACACCAATTATCTCTTTCTTCTCATAGTGTTATAAATCACCAATCTGCTATATATATATAGATATATTTATTATGAGAGAAAATATAAACATTTTCAAATGAGATACAAACATATTTAGGGGAAACCAATGATCTATTAGTTAAAATGTAGAAAATACAACAATCATCATAGCTTTGGTGTGAATGAATTACTCTTTTCTTCTCCTTAGCTCTTCAACCAATATAGGCAACATCAACGCAACTAATGTCAATGGAGAAGCTCCTTTGTAATTGGATAACATAACTCTATAGATAATTCTTTCTTCTCTTGCTCAAGAATTTTCTTCTTTATATAGATCCTGGGAAGAGACTTGGGATATCTTCTAGATCTTCTAGAACCAAATGTAGACTTGAATGATGTAAGTTCCTAGGATCATTCCATGAAGAAACAACTCATCCCTTGCTTACCTCTTTGTAGCTCTATGGATCTAGAAGGTTGCAAGGATTGTTGCTTGTTTCACTATAGATGACCAATGGCTATTGTCATTGATTGCCTCATGTAGGACCTGCAATGACCTTCAAAAATGTCATAAATCTTGAGCTAGATATGTGTCTTGGCATTCATATTCTGCTAGATCCCCTTCGATCTCTGTAGGGTGGAAATTAAGGTTGTAATATACATGATTACAAAGAAGAAATCCATAAGACTAAGCCACTTTGAATTGGTATATGAGATGAATGCAATCTTACCTACCCATTTGAAGCTCCCAACATTTTTGAGATGAGAAAGAAGTTTATCAAGAAAGAGTCAATTAATTGATTGAATTGGATGAAAACAGAAGAAATGATTTTTCTCAACTTGCAGGTAGTAAAATCAAAGGGTCAAGAAGTTGTTTGATAAGAAAACTAGGCCATATGTTTTTAACCTAGGTGATATGGTATTAATGTGGGACAAACAAACATAAAACTGGAAAAAAATGGAAAGTTTGACTCATTGTGAAGAGGACAATATCAGGTAGAGAGTGTAGACGATACTAATTCTTCCAATCTCAATTACCTTGATGGTGAAATGGGAATGAGCTAAAACTCTACTATTCTAGTGGAAACTAATGCAATTTTAGCCTATAGCACGAATAAGCTTTGTGAGCAATAGATAGAATGCATTTTTTTATTTACATGCATTTGTGTGTTTAATTTCCTGCATTTCTTGATTTTCGTTATGTATATTATTTTCGTTATAATAATTCATCATATATGTTTTTCCTTCTTTACTTTCAGGTTTCATTTATTTAACAATTTTTTTTTAATGCAAAGTAGTGATTTTATTACTATTTGGGGTGGTAGATTCATGATTCGGATTTAGGAACAAACTGATTAACAAATTGAAAAAAATAAACACAGAGATATGAAGAATAACAGAAATATCTAGTGAACAATATCTTCTATTGAATAAATGAGAATAGGATGAAACTGTAGAACTGCAGAACTGAAACACTTTCTCGAATGGTGGTATCTATCTCTGAGAAGAGATGTGGTTGCTACGTGCATCCATCTGAGAAGAATGATTACAATGAGGATCTAGAGGCATTTTTTATATTACTCATGAATGCCAAAACCCTAAACATCCAAAAACCTAACTCTAGGAGGTGAAACGCTAAAATTCACGTGGGCCCCTATGGGTAAGTTGGTACCTCAACTTCCTAGGGTCGTAACATTTGCATACGACCTCCATTTTAGGTGCGTGATAGCGCATTGGAAAGGTCTTTCAGAGAAATAATTATTACACTTTGACTGTGGCGAGCCAAAAAACCATTTTTTAGGGCTCCAAAACGGCCCTCGAAGTACATCTGCTAACATGAAAACATACAAAATAATCTAGTTGGATTAGGTGAGAGGTCACCAGTATCCACCTGGAAGATGTGTAGCGCTTCAGACATCTCGAGAAGTGTAGAACCCACAATTACAAAGAAGTACAAAAGAATGTGTTGAACAAAAAATAGAAAAGAGGAGACAGTTGGAATAGGTGGGTGGCCAAAAATATCCACCTGGATCAATCCTCCCCCCTTAGGAAGCAATGGTCTCTATTGCATAGAGTTCCCTCATCAGGCGAGGAAACTTCTGCTAGATTTGGCCCCGAGTGAGCCACTTTCCATGGTGTAGGAGATGCCCTGCCTTAACAACTCGATAAAGTTGGATCCATTGTTGACGAGTGTCCTTGACCTGCATGTCCACTATATGATCAATGGAGGATTGTTCCATGCAGTCAAGATTGATCTCAGTTGGTGTCAGTTGTTCTAAAATCTCCGAGGTGTCCAATAATGGTGGAAAATATGGCCGAAGGAGGTTCACATTGAAAACTGGGTGTAGGCCAAGGAAGGGTGGAGTGTTGACCTCAAAATCATTGCTACCCACAACCTTGGTGATAGTGTAAGGTCCATAGAGAAGTGGGAAGAGATTTCGACGGGGCCATGTGAGACACTCCTTCTGCAAATGTAACTAGACTTTGTCACCAACTTGAAACTGGTGTGGTACCCTGTGTTGATCATGGTGTTGCTTTTATTTAGCATTGGATTTCTGTAGAATCTCGTGGACCTATTGGCAGATGTGATGAATACGCTCAATGAATCTGGTGGCTTTGTCGGTCTCAAACTAAACATGGGAAGAGTCTATCTGTGTGGTGGTAAGAGGTAGTGCAACATCAATGGAACCCAAGGGTTGGAATACCAATCCCACCTAAAATGGGCTATGGCCAGTGGAGATATGGAGAGCCATGTTGTAATTTTGTTGAACATAGGGGAGACTCTCATCCTATGTACATGTATGCTTAGAGTTGTACATGCGCCTTCACCTTGGCCATGAGTGACTTTTTGGAATGACATTTTTTAGTGTTGTGCCAAGGGATTTTTTGGTACTCACACCATTTTCCCATGTCCATATTCTTCTTCTCATTTCCCTTCTTATGTTACGGCTTAGGCAAGTTGTCTTGAGAACAACCATCTCGGCTCGGTCCCTTGTTGTGTTGGTTGGGGCCACATTTTCCTACTTTGGCTATGAGGAGTTTGCAGATCTAAACTCTCGCCTCTTCTGGTTAAATTTCTTCTCGATCTCGACAGCGTATCTATAATTCGTGCCCAATGAGGCGATGTCCAAAAAATCCATTTATGTTTGAATGTCTCTATGAAAAAAACTACGGTATTTGATCACCAGATAACGCTCATAGTCTTTGATACCCAATTTGGTGCGTAGGGTATGGAAAATATTGGTGAAATCTGGTAGTCTCTAGTCCCTTTCTTGACGTAGGGTGGTCCATTTGGTGTACTAGTCCTCGTAGCTTCCAACATGGTAGTATTTTTCTTTGATGGCTTTCAGGAAGGAATCCCATGTAGGATCCACCACAAATATTTCAGATTCCTCTACGGCCCTTTGGTGAGAGTAAGTATCCCATGATTCCTTAACACGGGGGACAAACTTAAGGAGTGAAAAAGTAATATTCCCCTATCAGAAAAATTGTGGACCAAAAAATACCCTTTGAGCAGATTTAACCACTTATCTATAGCATCCGCATCTATCAGTCCTTCAAATAATGGAATATCAAAATTTAACTGTACCTTGAAGGGGGTTGCACGACCACTTGATGAAGATGCTTCTCCTCTGGGTAGTCATTGAAGGATCTGCACAAATTTTTCCATCATTTCGTTCCTTTGTCACACGCGGGCTTCCTCAAGCAAGATTTTAATAGGATCTCATAATCCCTCATCTTTCTTTTTGTCCCCCATGGGTTTTTTTCGAGCTCGACATGACCAATCTTGCAACAAATAGATTGTTTTGAGTCCCAACTTCTTGTACCCAGATCTTGTCGGGGAAATGTACGAAGAAAAATAAATGAAGAGCAGACCACTCTGATACCACTGATATGGATTTAGGATTGTTCCACTATATGATCAATGGAGGATTGTTCCATGTAGTCAGGATTGATCTCAGTTGGTGTCAGTTGTTCTACAATCTCTAAGGTGTCCAATAATGGTGGAAAATATGGCCGAAGGAGGTTCACATTGAAAACTAGGTGTAGGCCAAGGAAGGGTGGAGTGTTGACCTCAAAATCACTGCTACCCACAACCTTGGTGATAGTGTAAGGTCCATAGAGAAGTGGGAAGAGATTTTGATGGGGCCATGTGAGACACTCCTTCTGCAAATGTAACCAGACTTTGTCTCCAACCTGAAACTGGTGCGGTACCCTGTGTTGATCATGGTGTTGCTTTTACTTAGCATTGGATTTCTGCAGAATCTCGTGGACCTATTGGAAGATGCGCTGAATACGCTCAATGAATCTAGTGGCTTTGTCGGTCTCAAACTAAACATGGGAAGAGTCTATCTGTGTGGTGGTAAGAGGTAGTGCAACATCAATGGGACCCAAGGGTTGGAATCCCAATCCCACCTGAAATGGGCTATGGCCAGTGGAGATATGGAGAGCCATGTTGAATTTTGTTGAACATAGGGGAGACTCTCATCCTATGTACATGTATGCTTAGAGTTGTACATGCACCTTCACCTTGGCCATGAGTGACTTCTTGGAATGAAATTTTTTAGTGTTGTGCCAAGGGATTTTTTGGTACTCACACCATTTTCCCGTGTCCATATTCTTCTTCTCATTTCCTTTCTTGTGTTGCAGCTTGGGCAAGTTGTCCTGAGAACAACCATCTCGGCTCGGTCCCTTGTTGTGTTGGTTGGGGCCACCTTTACCTACTTCGGCTATGAGGAGTTTGCAGATCTAAACTCTCGCCTCTTCTGGTTAAATTTCTTCTCGATCTCGACAGCGTATCTATAATTCATGCCCAATGAGGCGATGTCCAAAAAATCCATTTATGTTTGAATGTCTCTATGAAAAAAACTACGGTATTTGATCACCAGATGATGCTCATAGTCTTTGATACCCAGTTTGGTGCGCAGGGTATGGAAAATATTGGTGAAATCTGGTACTCTCTAGTCCCTTTCTTGACGTAGGGTGGTCCATCTGGTGTACTAGTCCTCGTAGCTTCCAACAGGGTAGTATTTTTCTTTGATGGCTTCCGGGAAGGAATCCCATGTAGGATCCACCACAAATATTTTAGATTCCTCTATGGCCCTTTGGTGAGAGTAAGTATCCCATGATTCCTTAACATGGGGGACAAACTTAAGGAGTGAAAAAGTAATATTCCCCTATCAGAAAAATTGTGGACCAAAAAATACCCTTTGAGCAGATTTAACCACTTATCTATAGCATCCGCATATATCTGTCCTTCAAATAATGGAATATCAAAATTTAACTGTACCTTGAAGGGGGTTGCATGACCACTTGATGAAGATGCTTCTCCTTTGGGTAGTCATCGAAGGATTTGCACAAAGTTTTCCATCATTTCGTTCCTTTGTCGCACGCGGGCTTCCCCGAGCAAGATTTTAATAGGATCTCATGATCCCTCATCTTTGTTTTTGTCCCCCATGGGTTTTTTTCGAGCTCGACATGACCAATCTTGCAACGAATCGATTGTTTTGAGTCCCAACTTCTTGTACCCAGATCTTGTCAGGGAAATGCACGAAGAAAAATAAATGAAGAGCAGACTGCTCTGATACCACTGATCTGGATTTAGGAGCAGAACAAATTGATTAATAGACTGAATACAATAAACACGAAGATATGAAGAATAACACATATATCTAGTGAACAATATGTTATATTGAATACATGATAATAGGTTGAAAATGTAAAACTGTAGAATTGAAACACTTCCTTGAATGGTGGTAGTTATCTCTAAGAAGAGATGTGGTTACTATGTGCATCTGCCTGAGAAGAATGATTACAATGAGGCTCTATAGGCCTTTTTGATATTAGTCATGAATTCCAAAACCCTAGACATCCAAAAACCTAACCCTAGGAGGTGAAACCTAAAAATTCATGTGGGCCTTATGGGTAAGTTGGTACCTCAACTTTCGAGGGTCGTAACTTTTGCATACAACCTCTCTTTTACATGCGTGATATCTCGTTGGAAGGGTCTTTAAGAGAACTACACATTTCTCCATCAAACTCTAACTTTCTATAGTTTGAATGTGGCGAGCCAAAAAAACATTGTTTAGGGATCCAAAACGGCCCTAGAAGTACAACAAGATGTGTTGAAATGAAAACATACAAAATAAGCCAATTGGATTAGGTGAGAGTCCACCAGTATCCACCTAGAAGATGTGTAGGGCTTCCGACAACCATAGAAGTGTATAACCCACAATTACAAAGAAGTACATAAGAACATGATGAACTAAAAATGGACAAGAGGAGCGAGTTAGAATAGGTGGGTGGCCACCAATATCCACCTCGATCAATTCACCCGTGAATTTTACATGATTTTATAGTATCCATGATGCATAAGTCACATCTTTGTGGATATTCTAGATTTCTCATACACTCTCTCATAGAGTGCATATCATCGAGTAGGAGCCAATTTTAACCCTCCTCCAGGGGTGAAACTTTTGGATACCTAGCGAGGGTGTCATGTTGTTGATTGCACGAGGTGTCATGCTCATATTCGTTGATCCAAATATACTTATTAATTTATATCTATCAGATTATTGATAACTAGCTCAACTATGGTGTGGCTCATTTTTGTCCCCACTCCTAAGATGGAAGATTCACATGTGGTAGGGTTCTCAATTTGTTGCATATGAAATTCCATGTATCGATGCTTTCATATGACATTCCATGTATCAATGCATGTTTGGACTTGATGATATAACTTCTTAACTCATCATAAAGYGGTAAAYACATAACGATTGTTTTTTTCCATTTCATAACGCTATATGGTTATATTACTTTCCTCGTWATACCTCGAGGWACATGTTTTTATGTTAGAAGTGTGTTTTTTCTTGGGTAAACTATGTCACTTGGTGTCTAGGCTAGATAGAATTATCAACATCCCAATTGTGATAACCACTTTCAATCTTATTATTCCATTCAATTAAAAAAAACACATTATCTTGGTCATGTATGATTTGTCAAAGTTCAAAAGGAAAGGTCAAATCTAAAATCTTGAAATAAACAAAGCCACTAAGTCTAAGAGGTAAATAACAGAATTAAAATCCAATCATTAGTCTTGAATAATGTCCCTTGCTATGAGGAAAATGCCCCTATCCCTAGTTTGTCTATGAATATCTAAATAAAAGGGACTCGTTCAATAAAGTGAACATTCAAAGAAAAATGCTTAAGGGGTAGTAGGAAACAACATTGAGGATGGTAACTCAATGCAAATCTCCCTAAAGAACAAATTTATAAATAAAAATACTAGCTAAATAAATTTGTATGAATAATTGAATGAATAATATGATCTCTACATGTCTTAGACTTTAAGAGTCATCACATGAACCCATTCCCCTTCCCCTTTCATCATTATCAATCATTATTATCACATTGATTTTACCTAGATACTTGGAAAATATGGGTGTCTAAGGATTTGACATATGTGTGAGGGTCTACGTTGTTCCCCTTGGTAAGACTTAGGAAAGTACTAAAACTAAACCCTTTGTTATGATGTGTTAAATTATGTCATTAGGTGTTACCAATTAATGGCTTGCTAAGAGGATAGACCCATCTCTTCAAGTAGGTGTTATATATTGGAATGAGTGTAGACTTCTTAGACCAATCCTTGGATGGAGGAAGTGAATGTTGGAATATTTGACTTGGCTTCGGCCATTTATGTGCACATTGACACTTTTATTGAGGGACACACATCCCTTGGATTCTACTTGGTACTTACATGTGATTTTTTCATTGTATATGAACTTTTTCTAAGAGGGACATTGTACCTTGTGATATTGTATTTGAGCTTTCTTAAGAGGCATATTATACCTTGAGAGCATTTTATTGAATTATTCTATTATTGGTTGTAGCTTTACTAAGGTTTTACCAAGAAAATGGTTTTGGAGTTCATGGATTAGAGATAACACATGTTTTTACATTATAAGTGAAGGGGATTCTCAACTATAAAAGGAAAAGTCTTCCTCCATTTAAAATCATTGGAGATTAATGAAAAACGAGGCGATTAAGGTTTATTGTGCATATAATTCTCTTTGTGTGATGTTTTGTAGAATTTTAAAGGGTCAAGAAGTGCTTTGGTGCTCTTCTTGGAAGGTTTCTAAAATTTCTTACTAATGCATTAAGGAAGGGCATCATAAGGGTTCTTCTCTTTCACTTGGTTGATATGGATTAGGTTGAGAATGAAATGAAGGAATAGATAAAACAACTAAACACACATAGATATTGCAAGAAACACAATAATACAGTTGAACTCAGATTCTAAATGGAATACAAAAGTCGACTAGATAGAATGGTGGTAGATTAACCCTAAAAATAGACGGTCATTTGCAAGAAGTTGATTACAAAGAGGCCAAAAATGTCTTTTAAGATAAATCATCAATGAGAAAACCCTAAACATCAAGAAACCTAACCTGAGAAGATGAAACACAAAAAGGTTTGTGGGCCCTCATGTGGCTAGTTGATACTTCCCCGAGTATAAATTTTTCATAGAATATCAATTTGGGGAACTAGGTAGCCTATCAAAAAGGTCCAGTCTAGAAGTACACATGTTGAAATTTGTAGTACATGCCTTTGGCTAAATTAGTACCAAGAAAATGTAGTTTAGGGCCTCAAAATAACCCTAGAAATTTGGGACTCAAAAATATGTCGAAACACTCACAAGATGTGGAACCATTGAACTAGTCGAATAGGTGGGTGACCACCTGGATCATTGGCTCATCTTTAATTTCACCTTGTCTAGCAGCCAAAAATAACCCTCATGGATCAATCCTCCCTACGAGCCTTGAATAATTCCTTCAATCCCTAGGTGGTGCTTGAGGGGTAATCCTATAGGTACCCTTCAACACTATCCTTGATAAACCCTAGAACTCACATTGAGGTAAAGTGGTGATCCCATTGGCCCTTTAAGGAACTAGTATTCTTGTTGAACCATCATTTATTTGTTGAGTTATCTTTCATTATGCATATTTGTAAAAGGGTTTTTCTTTTTAGCTGTGAGATAACTCCTTAAACTCCTCAACGTACTTCTCATTGCCTTGGGTCATCACCTCTTTATGTTGGTATCTTGGTTAGTCGCTCAATGGTAGAAACCTTTGGATATCCTTACAATGGTATCATGTACCTACTTGTACAAGCTTTCATTCATCTATGACTAGTTCCATATTCTTGATGCCATATTGATGAACCATGATGTAATTAATTCAAATGTTGAGATACACCTTGGTGATTCAATTCACTCCATAGATACTCCATGCGTAATGTTTGTTTAGACATGATGATATAACCCCTTGGCATGTCATAAAGTTGTGGTTTCCATACAAGGGTTGACTAGGATGTCATAGCATACAAGTTTTCTCACTTGCTTAATGTTACCATGGGAAACATGTTTTTGGTTAGAAGTATGTCCCTCTTCTAAGATGACTCAAACTA
>JASDQU010345872.1:1328-12417 GCA_032191745.1 Picea mariana
AGAATCATGTAGAGAATGAACGTATAGAAGGGAATGTTCAGACCATGGAATCCAAAGAAGGTAGAGATAGAAATATGGTTGAAAAAAAATGAACTTGAGTTTGTGCAGAAGGATAAAATAAACCCTAAATTCATACCGCGCAAATATCTTGATAAATATGTGTTTAGTGACTTGCAAGTTGAGGCATTGGAGATCGCCATGAAACTAGAATCAACCCCTATGGGAGAGTCCAACTCAGGTATGAGTCAAATATTGAGTCAGTTAACTAGCTTGTCTCTGTAGGTGGAAGATATGAAGAAAGACAAAGGAAAAGATAAAGAGAATACATCTGGTGTATCATATGCAAATCAGAAGGCCATGATAATGAGAATTGTCCCCTATTCCATGAATACTTGGCTTTTGGAGCTCCGAGCACTTTGAAGTAGGTTACTCTACCTTGGTGCAAGGTATGTAGAAATAGACATCACCCTGGTGAATTATATTACATGCAAAAATATGTTCAGACACTGACAAATATTTACTTCACATTCTGTAAATCTGTGGGGCATGATGAGAAGGATTGTAGAGCTTATGATCTCTTGCATGAAAGGTCAATAGATACATATAGGATTCAAGGCGAAGTACAACAAGAAGGAAGAAATACGCAGTATACTTCCCCAGGAAGAGGAAAATTCAACCCTCATGGTGGATTCAGAGGAAGAGGAGGAGGAGGAGGCATGGGTCGAGGACGAGGTCAGATCATCTGTTATAAATGTGCACAGCCAGGTCACTTGGCAAGTGATTGTCAGAACCCTTGTACCACTTGCAGTTACTACAACTCGTTTGAACATGTCATAGAAGATTGTCCTGCACTGTTAGCCAAACTTCAGGAGAGACGAGGAGGAAACCAAAAAGTACAACTGATATCTATAGAACCTTACAGAGAAAACCCCAGAGTCGATGTTATCACTAGAGGAGGTGTTGTTACAGGTGAAGACAGAGTAATACCAGGAAAGATTACAGAACAATCAGGAGTCAGAAAATTTGCAGAGAAGACACAAGAGTTTGATCCAAAGAAAGAGAAACAAATATTTGAGGAAGCAAGAAAATAATTTGGAAAATATCATGATTCTTCATCTAAAGCACGAACCGAAATAAGAGAATATGGAATGCCTTTGACATTTGATCAGTCTTCTTCACCCAGAGAAGGAAAAGAGGTAAGTAAGCATATGGAATTCTTATGTACTTGCATTAATTTGATAAAGGATGAAAGTGTTGTACAAGAGCTACAAAACTTGATCAGACAGTATGAAATAGGAAATGTAGATCCCTTACTAATTAGGGCAGTACATCAAGTATCTAAAAAGAGAAGGACAAATAAGGAGATTCATCTGAATTCTTAGATTGGAGATTATAATATAGATTATGTGGTCCTCGACTTAGGGTCGGAGGTCAATGTTATGATGAAGTAGACCTGGGCACTAATGGGAAAACCTAAGTTGATCTATTCCCCCATCAGGCTTAGGATGGCCAATCAATAGGCTGTGAGGCCCTTTGGAAGACTAGAACATGTCCTTGTCGACATCGATGGGGTCATAACATCTGTAGACTTCGAAGTAATCGAGATAGTCGATGATAGTAGTCCTTATCCCATGCTGTTAGGAATTGATTGGGCCTTCAATAATTATGCTGTGGTTGACTTAAAGAAAAGAAGAATGACATTTGAAGGTGATGGCCTTAGGTTCATTGCACCTCTGGATCCTGATGAAGGTTGAAGATACACAGAGCCCATAAGAGAAGAGGATCATGCATATGAGCTAGAGAATATATACAAATTGATAGCAAGACAACAAAATTACATTAATCCTACAACAGATGGAAATTTAAGCTGGAAAAGTGAGAACGCCTGTTCATCGGACTCATAAGAAGCACTAGAAAACTGACAAAAACAATTGTATGAAGTCTTTGCGCGGCAATGTGCTAGATTAACCAGAGAAGTTCACTGGATTGACACAACAATAAGTAATTTTCCCACCTTTGATGGTTTGAACCATTTAGAAAATTTCTTGCTAGAATTTGAAGAAATTGTACCAATACAACAGACATTATTGGCACTAGATGAATCTTTGAAGGATACCAACAAGATGGTGGAGAGCGCATAAGAAGAACATTGCGAACTGGGTGCAATGTCTCACTTTGATAACAACACGCTTCTCAGAGCAAATAGAAGGATGTGAAGTTAGATACATAGGTCAAAGTTGTCCGAGAGACCATGTGAGAAGTTGTGAGGAAGCCTGGAGCAACATTCCTAAGGAGTAGTGGGTGCATAAATTCATTAACACACTGGATACAATGCCTATCAACTAGTACCTTCAAGCAGAACTCTGCCTCATCACTGTGGATTGGCAAGGTATGAATCATAACTTCATAGCCATATTCTAATTTGAAAGTCAGTACCCTATGGTAGATCAAGATTTACAGGTTATAATACATAAATTACTTGAGGAGGCACCTAACCTCCCTTTGGAGCAATATGAGGATGAATGGACTGCACCTCTTCAGAAACTGCAAGGATGTTACAATATCAATGTCAATGAAGACGATGATCCTAGGAATGTGAACATCCCAGAAATAGAAGGAAAAACAGATATAGAAGGACCAGGAGTTGAACTACCTTTCATTGGACAGCCAATTAAAATCAAGAGAGTCAATATTGGGACAAAGAAAGCCCCTAAGCTGGCCAACGTTGGAGATTATTGGGATGATGCCACTATCGACAAGATCACATAATTACTGCATGAATATCAAGACTTGTTTCCAACAAAGTTCATTGATATGAAAGGCATCAAAGGACCTATGGGAGAAATGAAGATTCCCATGAAACCAGATGCAAGACCATTCAAGCAAAGACCATACAGACTGAATCTTAAGTATAAGGAGAAAGTTAATATTGAACTAGACAGAATGTTGGAAGCAGGAATCATTGAACCTGTTGAAGAGTCAGAATGGATTATCCCTATGGTGGTTCAAGACAAGAAATCAGGAGAGATCAGAATCTGTGTAGACTTGAGAAAATTGAATGATGCATGTCAACATGACCCATTTCCTACACCGTTTACAGATAAAGTGTTAGATAATGTGGGAGGATAGGAAGTCTACCCCTTCACCGATGGATTTTCAGGTTATCACCAGATCAGGATTGCCAAGGAAGATCGACATAAGACCACATTTGAAATAGAATGGGGATCCTACCAATATAAAGTGATGCCTTTTGGACTGAAGAATGCACCAACCATATTTTCTAGGGTGGTGGTCGAAGCATTCAAGGAGTTTCTACATAAATTTTTGGAAGCCTATTTTGATGATTGGATTGTTTTTAGCTTGTTACAAAGTCATATTGAATGCTTAAGACTAATGTTGGATAAGTGTAGGCAATGTTAGATTTCCCTAAACCTGAGGAAATGCATTTTATTTTCACGCTTTGGATTATTGCTAGGCCATATTCTGTGTAAGTAGGGGTTTCTGGTAGATCCATCCAAGATTGCCATTATTGTTGATCTACCCCCCCCCCTACTTTAGTCAGACAGTTGCAAACTGTGTTGGGACATACTGGATACTACAGAAAGTTCATTAAGGGATATACACAGATTACAGTACCTATGGAGAATATTTTAAAGAAATATTGTCAGTTTCACTAGACAGAAGAATGCCAAGGGAGCTTTGACACACTGAAACAAAAAATGGTTACTGCACCTATTCAGGTTTTTCCAAACTGGAGTATGGAATTTCATGTGCATGTCGATGCATCCTCTATTGCATTGGGAGAATTATTAGCACAATCAAGACCAGGAGATATTGACCACCTGTTATCCTTTGCTAGCGTGAAGCTCTCAACAACTGATATAAATTACACTACCACTGAAAGAGAAGGATTAGCCATGGTGTATGCGCTATAGAAATTTCATCAGTACTTGTTGGGAGGACACTTTAAGATGTTCACACATCAGTATGCACTGAAATACTAAGTCAACAAGCCAATTTTTGGGGGAAGGATATGCATATGACTTCTGCTATTTCATGAATATGATTTTGAAGTTGTGGTAAAGCCAGGGAGAATGAACAAGGGACCTGACCACTTGTCTAGGTTGGAACATGGAGAGGAACCTACTAGTTTGGAGGATACATTTCCAGATGCACAGTTGTTGGCCATCAGAAAGATTGATGATCACTTTGCAGAGATAGTTCAGTTCCTATCAACAGGAATGGCAGCTCACGAATACACATTCATTCAGAAGAAACAACTGGTAGTGCGCACTGCAGATTTTTCACTTATAGATGGATAGTTATCTAAGATGGGACCTGGTGAGATCTTGAGGAGATGTGTTATGGAAGAAGAAAGAACACTAATTCTAGTAGAAGCACATGAAGGCATTGCAGGAGGACACTATGCAGGGAAAGAAACAACGCAGAAGGTTCTGCGAGCTGGCCTCTGGTGGCCCACTTTACACAGAGATGCTAAAGAATACTACAGAGCCTGCGATGTATGCTAAAGAGTTGGGAAACCTTCTAGAAGAGATGATATGCCTTTAGCACCCCAGCTAACCTTACAGGATTTGAGAAATGGGCCATTGACTTCGTGGGACCTATCAACCCACCAGGAAAGTGCACAGGAGCAAGATACATCATCACTGTGACACAGTATTTGACCAGATGGGTAGAAGAAAGAGTAGTTAAGGACTGTAGCGCAACTACAACTGCACGTTTCATATTTGATGATATCATAACCAGTTTTGGATGCTCGAAGATCCTTATGAGTGATCAAGGTACATATTTTATTAATAAAACTATTGAAGCCTTGACTCAGGAATTTGAAGTTCATCACCAGAAGATCACTCCATATCATCCACAAGAAAATGGTATAGTTGAAGCCTTCAACAATATTTTGGAGACTTCATTGATGAATATTTGCAGGGTAAACAGAGATGACTGGGATTTGAGAGTACTAGTTGTGTTATGGGCCTATAGAACCACTTGTAAGAAGCTGACAATGCAGACCACATTTAAGTTGGTTTATGGTTTAGAAGTGGTTGTGCCTATGGAATATTTAGTTCCTAGCCTAAGGATTGCAACATTCACAGATATGGATGACACTAGCGCACTGTAAGATAGACTTGTGCAGTTGGTAGAGCTCCAGGAAGACAAATTTATTGCAGGATTCCATCAGCAGGTATGGAAAGAACGAGAGAAGGCTTACCATGACAGACACATCAGAAGAAATCCTTTAATCAACGAGATTTGGTATTGGTATATGAAAGCAAGTTCATGAAGCATCCAGAGAAGTTTAGAACACATTGAATGGGACCATACGAGGCCGCCTATGTTACAGAAGGAGGAGCTGCACAGTTGAAGACTTTGAATAGAGAATGGAAGGAAGGTTTGGTGAATGGGAGTCAGTTGAAATTGTACTATGACAACCAACTGCCTCGCAACTCTCAATAGAAGCAGAAGGAGAAGGGTCTAGGTACCAACTGCAGTTGAAATTGGGTATCATACACAAAAAATTTAGACTGCACACAGTGGGGAGGAATGGAGCCAAAAGCACAGGCTGCATTGTGCAGTCTGAAGTTAAACTAAAGCAGAAGGTTTAGATCAAATTGCCTCGGGACGAGTCACAGGTGAGTGTTGGGGGCCTGTTGGCCCTTGGGTATGGATTGAGAATAAAAACAAGAAAAAAGGAAGAGGAAAGATGAAATGCAAATTGTGCGAAGACACATTGACTGAGAGAGAGAGAGCCATTGGACGAGAAGATAGAGAAGAACAAATCAACAAGGAAGATGGATCATGGACAACTCAGCATGCGAAAAAAGCCACTGGTAGATGATTTGGAGTACTTCATGGGAAGGAAGGAAAATGTGGATCAAGTTGACCTAGGTTTTTAGACACCTAGGGTTTTGACACCTAGGTTTCAGCCTAAGGTTGTCCGAGACTCAATATAATGTATAAATAAAGGTCAATAGGACCTGGGATTGGGTAAATTATGTTATTTGAATGGTTGTTATTATTTATGAGAGAGGGAAGTATCGTGTGGTGAGAAAAGTCTGTGTGGTAAAATCTTCAGCTGGGTGCGAAGATCAACCCTACAGTTGGGTGCACAGGGAGGGGAGAGGAGAACGAGAAGAAGAGAGAAATCTGAAAACTAAGAGCACAGATAGAACTATATGTTTTATATAATATCAAGGAACACAGTTTTGTGGGCATAGCCCTAGGGAGAGGGTGAACCACGTATATCTTGTTGTTGTGTGGTTAATGTCATGTTCTTTGTCTTCTGATTGCTCTGTTATTGCATTATTGTGCTAGATTTGAGGTATACTGTGCGAAGTAGGTTTAAGTTGGTAAATGATATCTAGATGTTGTGTTGTTGTTGTATTGGATCCACTTTGCATTTCCTTTGGTTGTATACACCTGTGTCCTGCAACCCCCTATAGCTACTTCGGGTGAGACTACATCTGATTCATAGGTGTTGCCGAAAGGGCCAGTAGTTAGGGCTTCCTGGTGCATTGTTAGAGCTGAACCCTGGGTCATCCCCTGTTCCAACAGGGATCATGGGAGAAACTTTAAGTCTGTGTTTTGGAAGTTGCAAGGGAATGTACACAAGGAAGGTTCCACATAGTCTTTTGGATGTGAGCTCATGGGAAAACCTAAAGTTCGTATATTGGTAGTCGTAGAGAAATGTCCATGAAGGAAAAGACACATAGTTTTGCAGGTTGTGGCTCACTGGAAAACCTTAAGTTTGTTTTTTGATAGTCACAAAGAAATTCTCACGAAGGAAAGGTCGCAAAGTTTTGTGAGTTGCGACTCATGGGAAAATATAAATATTGTGTGTTGACAATGGTAGGGAAAATTTTTCAAAGATAAAGGGATACAAAATGGAAGTGACCACGAATATAAAGTCGTTAGTGTTATCACTCCAAGAAACTCCTTAGGGTTGTAGGCTAAGGATGCTTGGTAACTTAGAAATAATGGTTTTTATGTGTTTGGGACAATGGGGTCTTTAATGATCAATGAAATAAACAACTCATCACATATCTAAAGAAACAGTTCTTTCAGGAAACAATAATCAGATCAAGTAATTTAAAAGTGGGGATGAAGAACACTATTCTTGATTTCCAAATACAAATGAATGTAGGGCTTAATGCAAGATAGAGAGGAATCCTTTAATTTCAAGTCTATGAGCTCAATAAAGAGATAACAGTCTTCATGAACTAAAATAAACTGAAACAAAGTACAGAAGAGGAAAGATGGACAATTTTGATGTTGAAAACGAAAGGAAATTGAACTTTATTTCTGCAAAAAGAGTCTATACAGTAGCATAAAAATATTTCCCAGTTTGAACCCTTGTCTCTTAGCAAAAATAGGCATTTATAGCCTCTTACAATCAGTTTTACAGATCCTAAAAACATGGATCTGTGTTTAAGAATAGCAAGTCAAATCTAACTAAACAACTTGATAATAAATATTTAACAACTAAACTATCATTCGAATTGTCTTCAATCTCAAAAATTCGCCATCTGTATCCTTCAACTCTTGGAGTCTGTAGTGTAATGAAACATGGCAAGGCACCTGTCTTGACAGTTGGATTTATTCAACGTTCATAGTCGATATTTGAGGAAATTTGTTTTGCATGTGGTTCCCAAAATTGCCTTGAACCTCTGATGCTGAATCCTTTGCAAGCAAGTTGTTATCGCCCTGATACTCTGGAACTCTTTTATAACCTATGAAAAATGACCTATTCCGTCCTTGGCTTCCAAAATTTCTTTTCCTGCTTTCAACAACTAACTCGCTTTATATTTCCCTGGTTAGCTGGTGAAAGCGTTGCCTTTCACCAGCTAACTGGTCACAAAAATACATTGTGCGCTGGTGAAAGCCCTGCCTATGCCCAAAATGAGTTTTCACCTTCAAAACTGTGATTTTAGTAAAAAATCAATGTGTCTCTGATTTCTCCCCTTGCATGTTTACATCAACTTGAGAAAGTACTTTCAAATCTGGGTGGGACTTTTGCTTTTTCTTTTGCTTCAATCTTCTGATCTTTCTTTTAAGGTGCTTTGCTAAACACCATAGACTATTGTAATGTTTGGTGATCTTCTGTTTTCTTTTCTTCTCTTTAACACTTTCCCAAGCTAGTCTTTCGAATGCAGTGTTGGTTTTTGCAAAGTTATCAGACAACTTCTTGTATCTTTCTTTGATTACCCATTCCAAGACTTCCTGCTGAGCAATTACCTCTTTAAGATGCTTGATTTTCTGTGTTTTCTTTCATTTAGTGCTCTTTGATGTTTCTCCTTCCTCTGTGCGATTAAAGGTCTCATAATTCTGTGCAAACTCAGTTGAATGTTCAGGGATTTTGATGACAGGGCTCTCATCTTCTTGCTCTGGTTATGAGTCTGTGTAGGGCAGGTTTAATATGTTTGTTTTCTTCTCTGTAGGCTATTCTATAGGCTGCTCTGTAGTAGTCTCAAAATTCAACTTTTTCTTTGACCTGTGGGATTTCACACAATAGATTATATCTTCTGGAGGTCCTGGCAGGGTCCTCCTCTTCCTCGAACTTCTTTGAGGAGTCAACTGTTTCTTTGCACCTCTCCCCTGTTCATTTATTGGCTGAGTCTGAGTTTCAAAGCTCTCCCAAAAAAAGAAATGTTGCCAGCTCCTTTCCTTCTGTCTTACCTCCTTCATGATGATCAATTTGATAAGGCCAAAGTGGCACAAAGTGTTCTTCATGCTTAGGGGTTGAGCCCTGATCTTTTTGCAGACCTTAGTTAAACTCTTATGTAAGAAAAAAGGTAAATTGAGGAGCGTTTTACCTGTGAAATGGTCTAGGAGCTTGAAATGATACATCATGAGTTTGTCATACCTGCCCTCCGAGGTTATGTAGAGTTGGATTCCCTTAAATAGATCCTTCCAATCATCTTCTAAGTGTGAAACTCGCATGCTCTTTTTCCATGCATTATGCCTGAACTCTTCCTTCAAATAAGCTCTAAAGTTTAAGTTTTTGGTGGCGGTGGTTTTGAACCAACTCTGGCCTGATCTTGGTAGGCTGGTTGCTGCAACAATGGCAGCTTCATCTACAGTGATCTCCAAGGACCCAACACGAGCCTTATTCCCATAAAAAGTTTTGGCAAAAGCCTCTGTTGTTAACTGGTGACAACCATTCTGCAGCCTCTCAACAAATTCAATGCAACCTGCGTTTGAGAAGTTTCTCTGGACTTCTGGATGTGTCTGTAGGAAAGATAGGCTGTCTAACTCTTTTCTTAATAAAGACCCACTGCGTCTCCTTGCCATTCTGTAACCCAAAATCCCAAACAATTCTGCATACACAACACAACAAACTGCTATTCGAGCCGAGGTCTTGCGCTGTTGAAAGCACTCGGGAGTCGGCTCTGTCTTTCAACATTAGAAATCTAGCATACACACGAGATTTATGCGTGTTGGAGAAGTGATGAACCAATTTGATGTTGTCATCCAGGTAGTACAGCCTCTGTACCTGCGTTAATGGATTCGAATTTTCCATTTCTGGTGCCATGAGTGTGCAGCATGCGTCACTGAACAAGATCCGCTTTGTAATCCTATTTTGACGTGCAAACCTGAGTCTCCATCATTACCCACTTTCACCAGCGCATCATTCTGGATTTGCATGACGTGGGATGATCGTATCATCATTAGATTTTTAGAAACGTGGATAAAACGCACATGATTCCCGCTTTCTCCAGCTAACGGCTCGTGGAAAACGATCCTTAACTGTTGAAACTCATCGCTTTCACCAGCGCACCACCCTGTGAGAAAGGCTCCTTAGCTGTTGGAACTCACTGCTTTCACCAGCGCACACCCGCGGGAAAATGCTCTTTGGATGTTTGAAAATCCCCGCTTTCACCAGCTAACGACCTGTGAGAAATGCCCCTTAGCTGGTGAAAGTTGCCACTTTCACCAGCCAACCACCATCTTTTAAGCACGTGTTAGTTGTTGAAAATATTTCATGAAAATTTTGAAGAGAAGAATTTTATGTGTCATCTTTTTTTAAGACAAAAATCAAAACCTAAGTCTTGCAACTAGAAAAAACTCAAAATCAATTCGAGAAAACTACCAATAGCCATGCTATCTACCACAAAATGCGACCATAGGGACGGGTTCATTTTGGGAGCTAACATTTGGCTCCAACTGGGATGGGCATCTCCCTATGAGGTGACCAAGAACCTAAATAGACTCAGTAGCCTTATTACAACTTAAAACAGAAATTTGAAAAATAGTTTTTCTAGTACCATTGGGCATGGAGTTATTGAAATCACAGAAATAAAAAAAACAGAACTGAAAAAAGAAATATGTACAAGTAGAACCGGGCTTCAAAGGAAGCCTTATGAGAAATAGATCTTCAGGAAGCGCCCGTTGAAAGGGCCACCTGCTACTTCCTCGCCTGAAAGAGTTTGGAGAACAAAGGTGTTATTCTGCTGCACCGCTATTATGACAAAAGGACCTGTCTAGAGAGCCTCAAATTTGTCGTGTTTCCCCTTCTCCTGCCTTGCTACATCCCACTTTAAGACTAAATCCCCTGTTTTGAAGACATTTGATTTGACTTTCTTTTCGAAAGTTTCTTTGATTCTTTGTTGATGAAATTCTGTTTTTTCCAAGAGCTACTCTCTATCTTGCTGTAGTTCTACCAAATTATGAATTCTCCTGGTCAAATCACTTGGTTCAGAATCAGTTTCTTGTAAGAACTTTGCAACCAACAATGCAAGTTGAACAGGAAATATGGCTTCAGTACCATATACCAACTTGAAAGGAGATGTACCAATAGATTTCTTACATGTAACCCTGTCAGCCCACAAAGCAAACTTCAGTTTGGAATCCCAACCTCTGGCATTTTGTTCAAGCATCTTCTTTATGATTCTGACTAAACTCTTGTTGGATGACTCAGCTAAGCCATTCCCTTGCGAATAGTAAGCTGTGGAATGTACCAGCTGAATTCCAAGTTCTTCACACAATTTCACCAAGTGTTTATCTTTGAATGCAGCAGCGTTATCAGTGACTATTCTTGCAAAACGTTTATGATGACAGTATGATTGGC
>JASDQU010345873.1:4782-17221 GCA_032191745.1 Picea mariana
TTGTGGGAGACTAAGGGCTCTAAGGAATAAGGCCCCCGCCTTATTGCGCGCCCCTTAGAATCATCATGAGCGACTGTCGCAGTCTGCCCTCATGGCATCGTGGATCCACTCGAACTAGGTAATCGTTAACCTACACTTCGAGCCACGGCGGGAGTGCTAGTAGGCTGTGGCAGGGCTACTGTCCACACCTCTCCCTCAAACTCTCTGGATCTCGTGTGTGGCCCCTCTACTCCATATGTGAGTCCGGTCGGCAAGCTATCGTCAGCCTGCATCATCAACCATCATGTCAGATCATGTCAAACAACATATCATGTAATCAATAGTATATCATCAAAACGAAACAATATCATCATAAATGAAACAACTCAAATACCCCACTCCCTGACTCGATCCACAGTCCAAGGGAGTTCCACCGATGCCTCTGCATCCTCCGGGTCCAACACCCTGCACACTCAAAGAAACTGAGTCAGCAGCACCTGTCTACATCAAGGTAGTAAAACATCCCGTCATATAACTCAATGCATCAAAATGAAAGAAAAGTTTTATCATCATATAAATCCAGATCACTTGCGAGCAAGTGTCCTCAAAGAATAAGTTTGGTATGTGTGCCAGAGCGGGATGTTACATAAGTAGACTTCCACGTGTTCTATGAGACCATAAACCTTCACCTTCTTGGAATCAATTCCACAAAAATTACCATATGGGTGAGTTGTCTTCAAACTAAGTTGTTTCATGACCTTCAAAGACATCACATTTGTTGAGGCCCTGGAATCTAGCATGAAATTGTTTAAGGAGAGACAATTCACACCAAGAGATATGTAAAAGGGAGGGCTAGAATCCCTTTGTCATCCATGGTACATGGTGTTCAAAATCAGAGGGGATTCTTCTGCTTTGGTTGACACCGTCAATGATTTCAATAATTTTCTTCTCATGGAAGGAATCTTCTAGATTTCTACCATAGGAACTGACATATTCATCTTACTGATCATGGCTCCGAAATCTATGTTCAACTAAATTTCCTCATTTGAATGTGTTGGTTTTAGAAGCAAATAAGGGTATGAAGGTGGGAGAGGCAGATCAAATCCCTTTGAAAATTGAGAAGGATATTCCTTTATCGATTGTGATGGAGCTTCATTCTTTGGTTTTGGATGAACTGAAGTATATATAGGAATCTTATTCCTTCTAGCATAAGTTAGTATTTCCCTCTTCTTCGATTATTTTCTTTGATCCTGAGTTAAGTAATGTTAGACAACCTTCTCTAGCTACTCTTTTATGGACTTCATCAAGTTGTTCCTGTGTGATGCAAACATAGTCATCATCATCATTATCATCTTGGAAACAAAATATTGTATCTATCAAGTACATACTGTTAGGTGAGTCCTCCTCTCTCCTCGGGAATTCTAGTTTCAGATGAGGTTCTTGACAAGGAGAGAACCACTCTGATACATGAATGTTGATCATCCCATCAAGCTTTAAAACATCAATATCCTTTTACTCCTATTGAGTCCTTTCCCTCCATCCTATAACATCCTTCTGTTGTCTGACGAATGGACATCTTAGAGAATTTTGATTTCTCTCCAAATTCGTTAACAGAGTCAAAAATGTATTCTAAGTATTCATATGATCAATGTTTTGAGATATGAGAGCTAGTCGATCTGGTGCAATACTTATTTATATGTCCATCTTTGATTCTATTTTAGCACAAGGATGCTTAAAAGGATCAAAATTGGAGTGGAGAACATTCTCCTCGATATTTGCATTGTACTCTTTGGCCAATGCCAAAGTGTTGGGTTTATTATCCCTTAAGATGAAACCAAATTACCCCTCAAATGAATTCACATAAAGGAGAAAAAATAACACATATGATGGACATAAATCCTTGGGATCTCGCTATACAATTTTTCAAATATTGTATCAAATTCACTCATTGTCTCGCTCTCCTTCTTCTAAATCTGATTGAACTTAGTCATCAACATTCCACTATCCTTCCTTATTTCCCATCTTCTCTTGAATAACTTAGTGAAATATTCATATGTTTCCAGGTGATCATTAGACAATGCCTTGAACCACCTTTGGATATCTCCAGTCAAGGATGTGGCTAGTATCTTCATTGCGACATATTCTTGTTCCACTGCTTCATTTTCCATGTTTCGACCGATTGTATATAGGTGATCTTTACTTATGACCACATTGTTTCTCGGAAACTCAAGAAACCATTTGTAGTTTTCTTTAAGCATGGTATTGGGGTATCCAACAATGGAAGCCATGTTCAAGGGCTTGTAGAGGTATTTTTCCCAAGGACGATCCATTAGCACAAAGGGAAGATTGTAGTGGAAAATATTTTTGACAACGGGGGAGATGAGAAAGAATTATTATTATTATTGTTATTATTATTTTCAAAAAATAGTATACACGGGAAATGGGACTTATGTAGTATTTTGCTACTAATATTTTTTTATTAAATAAAACTAGAAATGCAATTATAAATTATGAATTTATTAGTAATTTTACAAAATAATCAGCCATGCTTATATATCATTTCATGGTTAATAGTTTATTTGATTAATGATTACGATTAATGAGCATTACATTAATGTACAAAAACATGAAATATTTGTCAAAATACAGACTAACCTTCTAATCCATTGAACACTTAGTGGTAGGAAATAATATATGTCACCATTGTGAAAGCAAGAGGGTTGAATATGAAAAGAACTTTCTCCTAGAGTGCCACTTAAATTAGAGTTCAATTTAAAAACATTTGTCAAAATAACCACTAACCTTCTAAGCCATCAAGTTTAGGATCCTGGAACCTTTCTCTCAATAATTTTCAATTATTAAGGTTTCATAGAACAATGATGGTAAACTTTAACCACCACCACCATCAATCAGAATCATCATATATAAATAAAATGTAAGATGTACATTGAAATTTTTATTTGTGGTGGGGGTTGAAATATTTTTGTTAATAATGTTTTTTTTTTATAATTTTACTTCTTAACTCTATATTAAGTTACATATCTCCCTCTTAGAAGGATGTAAAAAGCAAATATTCAAGTAAAAAGAAACTTAATGTGAACATTATGTATGGTCTAAATTGAAATATTTTTTTATTATTAATATTTTATTTAAATTTCACTTTTCAACTTCATATTGAGCAACTTCATATTGAATATTAAAATAATTATAAAAAAAATCCAAAATAGTTTTAAATTCAAAAAGTTTAATTAAATTACTAGTGATAAAGCCCTCTATTATTGTAATTTTAAAATGATTTTGATAGAATCTAATATCGACTAAGAGAAACAATGCAATGACACAGTATGACTCCAAAGCCAAATTTGATTATGATTTAGTTTAAATTTCAAAATGCTTATCTCAATACCAATATTATATGCTAAACATTATTAAAAATAACCATTTAATAAAAAAACATGTGACTGGAAAAATAATAGTTGTTATTTAATCGTATGCTTAGTATTCTTAATAAATGAAAAACCATTTTAAATTATTAAATAAAATAATAACAATTTTAAATTATTATAAACAAAAACACTTGTAGTAATTCAAATTAGAGACTATAAAATAATAAACATAAAAATTGAGTTAAATTTCTAAGTTATTGAAATTACAAATCTACATTTTTATTCAATGATATTGGAGATAAATAAATGATAAAATTAGAGGGGATTCTTCTTCTTCGGTTGACACCTTCAGTGCTTTCAAGAATCACACAAGATTCTTCTGCTTGGTTGACACCTTCAATGCTTTGAGTGGAGGGTACCTGGAGAATACAAAAAAACTGTAGGATGGAAATATTAAAGGAATGATACATTAATCTTAATTGAATGATACATGTGATATGGAAGAAGATAGCTTCACTAATTTTGGATACTTACCAATGGATGGTGAAATCCATGTTGAGTAAATTCTTCAATCTAACACTAGTTATGGACCCACAAAACTCATAGGTCTCAGGGAAAGAAGTTTTTCATTAATATGGCTCGAAGGAAATTGGTTGGTACCATGAGAGTTCGAAATGGAAAGGGAATTTGGAGTTGATGAATGGAGCATTGATAAAATCGAGGAGACTATTTCATTATAAGAGTCAAATATTTATACACCTCTTCTGTGGGGATGCATTGAGTTGAAGTCTCGAAAGACGATTGGAGGATGCACACCAAGTGTTTAAAAAAATTATTGAACAAAATGCGGTACCATGGACTATTATAATTTACGGGTATGTTCGGAATGGGTGATGTGTAGAGGGTTTGAGGTTGTTCTAGAAAACGAAAATCCCAGGAATTGGTTAAGGTAAGTGAGATTTGTGTAACTATTGAGTGTTAATGGTGGTTATCTTAAGTTCAATACTTTTAAAACTATTTGAAATACATACGTTTCTAAGTGTTAAATGTAATAGAAGAATTGTGACCATGAGTATATGAAAAGTGTAGGATTACTTATTTTATGCAAGGAGGTGGACACAAAGTTAGCTTAGTTTTCTTTTCTAAGTAACCTACCAATCTATTAAGGACAAGAAATTTTATGCACTTCATAGGATCATTTAGGATCCTTTAATATCATGAAATGAGCATTTTTTAATTTGTAGATGCTTGGTTAAGATTGCCAACAAGTCTTGATAAAGAGGGGAAGAATAATGTTCTATGGGGATTTTTCTTTCTTTTTAAGTTTGTTAAATGATAGTTATTTAAAACTCTTAAAACTTCTTTGATTATTAGTTATAGTGGCATGACAATATATGATGATCATTAATTATAGTGACATGACAACATACCATGAAAATGAAAAGGCATTTCTAAGCAACTTTCAAAATTATGATGCATAATGCTATTATTATTATTATTCTTTTCAAAAACTAGTATACATGGGAAATGAGAATTATGTAGTAGTTTTCTACTTCATATTTTTTTATTAAATAAAATTAGAAATGCAATTATAAATTATGAATCTATTAGTAATTTTACAAAATAATTCAACCATGTTTATATATCATTTCATGGTTAAAAGTTTATTTGATTAATGATTACGATTAATGAGAATTACATTAATGTACAAGAACATGAAATATTTGTCAAAATACAGACTAACCTTCTAAGCCATCGAAAGTTTAGTGGTAGGAAAGAATATATGTCACCATTGTGAAAGCAAGAGGGTTGAATATGGAAAAAACATTCTCCTAGAGTGCCACTCAAATTAGATTTGAATTTAAAAACATTTGTCAAAATACCCACTAAACTTCTAAGCCATCGAAAGTTTAATGATCTTGGAACCTTTCTCTCAATAACTTTCAATCATTAAGATTTCATAGACCAATGATGATAAACTTTAACCAGCACCACCATCAATCATAATCATCATATATAAATAAAATTTAAGATGTACATTGAAATTTTTATTTGTGGTGGGGGTTGAAATACTTTTGTTAATAATGTTTATTTTTTTAATTTTACTTCATATCTCTATATTACTATATTAAGTTACACATCTCCCTCTTACAAGGATGTAAAAAGAACATATTCAAGTAATAAGAAACTTAATGTGAACATTATGTATAGTTTAAATTGAAATATTTTTTTATTATTAATATTTTATTTAAATTTCACTTTTCAACTTCATATTGAGAAACTTCATATTCAGTATAGAAATAATTATATAAAAAATCCAAAATAGTTTTAAATTCAAAAAGTTTAATTAAATTACTAGTGATAAAGCCCTTGATTATTATAATTTTAAAATGATTTTGATAGCATATAATATGCACTTAGAGAAACAATGACACAATATGACTACAAAGCCGAAGTTGATTATGATTTTGTGTAAATTTCAAAATGCCCATCTCAATACCAATATTATGTGCTAAACATTATTAAAAATAACCATTTAATAAAAAAATATGTGATTGGAAAAATAGTAGTTATTTAATCGTAAGCTTAGTATTCTTATTATTTTATGGGCTTGGAAACAATTGTAAATGAGATGATCTTTGGAGTTGGGATAAGAATAAACTCCTCTTTGAGACTCTTGTTACACCTCTTATTCTTTATGGATGTGAAGTCTGGGGCTATAGTATCTCTCATGAATCCTGGAGAAAGATAAAGCAAATACAAAAGAATTTTATAGCCTATAATCTCAAAATTAAATGAAATACGCCCTATCCGATCCTCCTCTTAGAAACAAGCCTCTCCCCCATTGAGAGCATGGCTATGACTAGATACCTAATGTATAAGAACATGTTAAACAACATGGAACACAAGAGGCTACGTAAAATTTCTTCAAAATCAAGTCATAACCACCATCGACTCAAGGGAGGATGGCATAAAGACGCATGGTATTGGAAAAACTATTGGGGAATCATGGAAGAAACCATTTTGCAGAATAAAGATACTATTAAAAAAAATGTCAAATCAAAATTTAAGGAAAAAATGTGGTGTGATAAAGAGTTAGAGTAGAAAAGAAATTTAAGGTATTATAAAGATGTAATCAACCCTAATTTAAAAGATCAAAATTACCTATTTGTTTTTCCAAGTGTAAGGAAAAAAATAAGCATTGCTAAGATGAGAACAAATGGCCCACGAATGGGGTGTTAGTGCAAGCCACTTGGTGAGAGGAGGAGGAAAGGTCAGGCCAGCGAGGCAGGGAGCCATGTGTCGGGCTCATGCCAATTCTCGTCGCTTAGGCCTTGCATTTATTTGATTTTACATGCACCCAACTCCCATTACCCACTTTACCATGGCCTCTTTGTGTGCAGGTGACTTTAATCCTCGTTTGCGACCAGAACCTTTCATCCCTTCACTGCCCAAGCCTATCTTACTTTGGTTTTTCATGGTGCTCGGATCCTTCGGCCTTCTCCAGGCTCTCCACATCCACCTGGGGCATTCATTTTAGTTCATCCTTCACACTGAGCTCAGTATGTCGCGTCAAAGAGGGATGCCAAGAAGAGGATCTCCATGGCATCCTCCTATGCCCCATGCTTCTATTTATTCCCCTGGTTTTCCCTCCATGTACTCCTCGGAGCCTTTGCAACCCAAGCTGGAACCTCTCGCCTCCTCCACCCCGCCTACCTCTTGGTTTGAATGCCTAGTCATCAATGATAGCTTGCGAGGATCTCTTTCACAATTTCCCGCAAATCCACCGAATTCTTGAGCCAACAGGCCTTCTCTACCGACTAACTCCTTGACTCGCAGCTGAATGATAGTCTGGCCATCCTCTATGGGCCGGTCTTTCAGCTCTGGCAGGGATTGGAGGACCTCCAATTCTGACTGCAGCTTCTGGATGGGAAGACTTTGACCCTCCTTCAGATCTTGTCCACCTTCTAGGAAGATTTCCACTCTATTCCAGACAGTGTGGCATCAATAGAGGTGAAACATGTAGAGGGCATCGACAGGAATGAACAGGTGCAACAACCCAAAGGGGACGTCATGGTGCAGGTAACGCATGGGGACATAGAGGCTACGACAACTATGGGCATCCATGCGCACAATCCACCTGGAGATACGCTGCTAGCTGCCAACCTGGATGAGGGAAACTTGGACACTGATATGCAACTGGAAGGCAAAGGGATGCCCATCGAAGAGGAACCTTGGGACGCGGCCTATCAAGCCATCTGGCGAGGTTATTTGCCAAGTGTCTGACCCCACAGGGGTTTTGTTCTTTTTACTAGCTTCTTTTCATAGCTGTAGCCTAGTCATCTTAGTCACGTTTATCTAAGACTGTCAGACTATAAATTGCTAGAATTACCGGACTGGATGAACTAGTTTCCCCTCTCTTGGGGCAGTTTGGTAACTACAACACGATTGTTTTCAAGTTTCTGTACCTCTGGACTGATTTTTTGAAGGCCCTTTTTATATAAAATCCCTTACTTACAAAAAAAAAAAGATAAGAACAAATGGGCGTTGGTTAATTCCTAAAACCCCATAGGATGAAAGAGTGTGTCACCTTTGTGACACTAAGAAGGTTGAAGATCACAAAATTCTAAAGAATCACAAGTAATCACTTACTCTCTTAAGATCGGATAGACCAATTTGGTGGACGTTAATCATCATCATCATCATCATCAATAAATGAAAAACCATTTTAAATTCTTAAAGAAAATAATAATCATTTTAAATTATTATTAACAAAAACTTGTAGTAATCCAAATTAGAGACTATAAAATAATAGACATTAAAAATTGAGTTAAATTTCTAAGTTATTGAAATTACAAATCTACATTATGATTCAATGATATTGGAGATAAATCAATAATTACATATAAATTTATTTTTTTTATTTTTATTTTTAAGTAAAACACAAATCCTATTATATTAAAACTTCAAAAATACACCATGACATGTAGGTGCCAGTTGTCCCGCCTGTGAAGGAAACCAAGACAGTTGTCCTGTCGAGAATAACATGCAAATTCAAAAACTCGTTTGCCCACCCTGCCCAAAGGAAACCAGGGGGCATGACCAGTTTCAGCAGCAGTTTAGTAAGGCATATGCTAACGCTAACATGGCTATTAACTAGAAGAGCTACAACTTTGATAAACATCAAAAAGAGAGAGAGAGTTGGGGACAATACTGAGCAAAAGAACCTATTCATCGGTGTCCTTGTAGTCGTCTGTCTCCTTGCTGCTGCTGATAGGAATGGCATAGAGCTGAGCGCAGGTGGGGCATTGTTGTCATGGAGTGGCACTGGAGTAAGCTTCATACAACATGTCCAAGAGTTGGCTAACGCGGACAACCCTGAAGATTTGGTCGTCCACCATGCTGTGGACCTTGAAGATCAAGTTCAGGTGCTCCCGGTGAAGAAGTGGTGGCGAGGGTGGAGAATTTTTCTTAGCATCTGTCTCTTAGTGTTCATGCTGCATTTTGTGGAGATGCAAGTCATTGTTGCCTTCTGGAAGCTCTTCCTCCACCAGGCAGGTGGTGAATTCCTCAGTGGGAGCATCGCTGCGACCGTTTACATCTCGCAGGTGGAGAGGTGGTGCTTCTCCTCCAATGCATGCCGGGGGGTTCCAATTATCCGAAACTGTAAGAATTTGACTTTCAGAGAAGTCGTGGGGGAGTTCCATCGACAAAATATCCTCGACATAAGTTCTGGGGGTCGAGTCTACTGCTGTGGCCTCCCTGGGTCTCTTCCTCTTAGCAAGAACCAGAGCTCGCTCGAACCATTTGTGCCTTTTCCGTCGAGAGTCGGCCACGTACGACCCTGCTCCTCTGCGGGGTTTTCCTGTAGCTCGTGGCACGATGAAAATGAGGACAAGAGCCAGGATTTCTCCTGCGCAGCTATTCTTGCTTGGCTTTGTGAGCTGTAAATGCATCCTAAGGCTGTCGAGAAGGTTGATAAGAGCATAAATGGTGGTTGTAGCCATTAAGGCCAAGGGCTTAATGCTCTGGCTGGCCGACCTGTTCTCATGCATGAGAGGCCCCGTCAAAAGATGGAGGCCGACTGAAGTGAGGCCCCTCATAACTAGTTGGGTTATGAGGGCGGTTGGCTGCCATAAATGGCCCCTCCTGGAGCGTCTCCACGTGCCCATCCTGCATCGTGTGGCACCCCATCCGGGGGAATAGTTACATATAAATGTTATATAATTTCATTAATATAATATTTTTTAATCAAATTGTGAACAAAGTAAAAACACTAACACATCTCACACTAGTTTAAATGTTAATATCTTGTTTAATTTAAAAACTTGTTTTTTTATTTTAAAATTTATAATAAATTATCATAACCTTTTAATATATATATATATAATTTTTTTTTAAATTATAATGTTATTTAAATAAATATTATATTTATTTACAAATTATGTATTTCAGTATTAAATAATTATTTTGATCATTAAAATATTATTTTCTTTTAATATTAATTCTTTTAAAATTATAATGTTATTTAAATAAATATTATATTTATTTATAAATTATGTATTTCAGTATTAAATAATTATTTTCACCACTAAAATATGATTTTTTATCAATATTAAATAATTATTTTGACCATTAAAAATATGATTTTGTATGTTTCACTAGTTTCAAGATTTCAGTAGGTCAATTCATGCTTTCTTCATGATCATTGATGCTGTGTTTTTTTCAGAGACTTAGCACAAGAAGGAATTCAGGTTTTTAAATTAAAATTTAAAATGTTATATATGTTGGATAATAATCCTGACACATTTGATGAAATATAATTATAAATGAATAAATGAGTGTAAATTTAAATTTTATAGCTACCGTTTTGTTTCCCAATGGCTCTTTGTTTCCCAACGGCTCGATGATGTTGCCGTAAATAAATGAGTGTAGATTTAAAATTTATAGTTACCTTTTTGTTTCCCAAAGGCTCTAAAAATGATGCCGCGGTAATATTTAAGCGTTCATCTCTCCACGTTTTGTTTATTTCAATCAAATTAAATGGCCCACTCCTCTACCTTCTTTGCTCTACTTTTCTTTCTTCACGATGGTATGGACTATTAGGGTTTGGAGCTCTCTCCTCTGCAGGTGTCCTTCTTTGCTCTACTTTTCTTTCTTCACGATGGTATGGACTATTAGGGCTTGGAGCTCTCTCCTCTGCAGGTGTCCATGCAGATATAGATATCCATGCAGGTGTCCATCCAGATATAGATGGTATGGAATATTTCTTTCCTGTCAACTCTGTTTTCAATCTGCAGGTGTCCATGCAGATATAGATATCAGTGATAGCGATGAATTCCAAGCGTTGGAGGAGAACATCGCTTGAAGAGAAGAGGAGCCGCCTTCATCAACGGAAGCACCAGCTTCATAAGGGGAGGCAACTAATTGATTGGAGTGGCCATGATCACCGTTGGAACGCAGCTTCTGGAACGGTGGAAGAGGAGGAGGCAGCACCTCATCCTGATTTACAACAGCAGAAGAGGCGCCTCATCCTGATTTACAAGAGCAGAAGTAGAAAAAGACTGCTCAATACTCTTGACTAGTGCATCAGACATTGAAGTTGATGAAAAATATATGTTATTTCATTTCTGGTAAATATAATTTGGGAGTAAAGAATATCAGGCAGCGCTAAGAATTGAGGACACCAATCCCTGCTATTTTGATATTCATTAAGTAGGTGAATTTACATTGGGTTATTTTTAAATTGTTTTGTGAATATTTAAATTTTAGTTTTTTCTTAAAATAAAGTTTTTTATATAAAATATTTATTGTATTATTATTTATTTTTTATTTTTCAGAACAATTATTAAAATTTCTCTAAGCTTCTTTCAATGTTTATGGAGATAGACAAAGAAAAAGGGAATAAGTAAAGATTATATTTTCCAATCCAGTGGTTCAGGTAAGTCTCTTTATCATAATTATGTTAATTTAATAATTTTAAGATTTTATATATTTCTAACTATTCTTAATATATTTCATGGTTTTATTTATTTTTAGTTGTTTCATTATATTTTAGGGTTTTATTTATTTCTAATCATTTCATTGCATTTTAAGGTTTTATTTATTTGCAATCATTTCATTATATTTATTTTTCTTTTATCCAAATGAATCTTTAAACTTAAAACTTGTTGATAATTGATTTCAAGTTTAATACTCTTTCATTATATTTAATTTCTTTTTTCTAAATAAATTATACTTATTATTTTTCTCTAAATAAATAGGTAAAGTTTACTTTTCTCTAAATGAATTGGTAGAGTTGGTTAGTAGTAAAACACTTTACTAGTAGTTGAAAACTGTCAAAGAATTTCTCATATTTAATATTAATGTATATGTATATCTTTATCATAACATACCTTTAATTTAATTTAAATATTTTTTTTTCAATAATCCATCCTTGTTAAACAGAAAACTAACCCTCTGTTTCTTTTAACCCAATATCTTTTCATTTTCAACCCCTATATATATAATCCCAATTCTAATTCACTCAGCCTCTTTTAACAATATATGTATAATCCCAAATCCCGACTCTAATTCACTCCATGTTATTCCACAACGCTTTACTAACTTTTACATTATTTCATAGTAACTATAATCTGTCGAGTTAATTTGTGAGGACTTTGGCTTTTTTCTTTTTAAAGTTATTTTAGATATCTGTTTATGTGTCGAAAACACTGAGATGATCCTAGTTTGGCAGGACGCTGAGGTTTAATAGGCCCCACATGAGTGAAATTAAGCTGAGGTAAGATTGTATAAAAAAAGCCCGCGGCTAAGAAAGGGCTATCATCTGCTTATTAGGGGAAAGTCACCGCCATTGTTTACTAACCAAGGTCGTAAACAATGGCAGTGGGAAAGGACTCAAACCTCAACCTAAATCACTTGGTTCAGAAGTATGCTTAGTGTCAATGATGACATTACTCGCTAGGTTTGTGGATGACATTTTCAAAATATTTGTAAATTTTCAAAGTACTGTTAATTGGCAAAATGATATCTGGCAAAATATGTTAAATTTTCAAAGTACTGTTAATGAAAAC